>KN510462.1:875-11084 GCA_000787155.1 Scartelaos histophorus
TTCAGGTTGTGTATTTTTTTTTTGTTTTTTTTTTTTCATTGGTTTGGCTCATTTCTTGAAACAGAACTTGTGATTCTTGAAACTATGAGATCATTTGGCCAGACAGTCTTACACTTCTGCACATTCCAGCTCACTACAAAAGCTCATATCTCCCCCAGAACTGTTCATACATGCTTCAAAACTAGATTATTTTCCCATATAAAGACTCTGCACCAATTGATTGAGAGGATTTTTAAATTAATTTACGAAACAAATATTGACGTGCAAATTTTTTTCAGATCAAAATTATCTACAACTTCCTGGCTACACGGAAAATGTTACAAAATATGGAACATGACGCACACTGATGATGCCGTTTTTGCTGTTTGGAAGCGGAGTCCACTGAACATTTGTTTTAGTGCTGCCAAAATTGTATCTTTATTTTAGAGGATGTGGAGAAGGCGGGTTTAGAGTCGGGTTTAGATATTATGTTCGATTTTGTTTCTGTCTTACTGGGAGACTATAAGAATAGAATTGATCTGGTGAATTTAATTATTATCCTGGGAAAACATTTTATTTTCAAAGCTAAAAATAAATTCTCACTTAATACTAAATATTTCAAAATATATATTTACCAGTATTTAATTTGGGAAGGGTAAACAACTGAAACGGACAACGAGAAAAAAAAGTATGCTAACGTAACACATTCAGCTGCACGACGCATAGACAACGAACTGTCAGAAGTGTTTGGTGTGTTCACGTAGCAAACTAACAATTATTCACATAACTATAGCATAAAGAACATGCGAACAAGTTTACCAAAGCATCAATATGACTCCAAATCACTAAATCCACTGAAAATAACAAACAAACTGACTAATAATGTGTAAATAATTTCACATATGAGTCGCTCTGGAGTATAAGTCGCACCCCTGGACAAACTATGCAAAAAAAGGGCGACTTATACTCCAGAAAATACAGTCATAAAATGTAAAAATCAATCCTATATTTAACAGGTAACCAGTGCAGTTGGGCTGGGATGGGTGTGACATGTGAGGAGCATTTTGGATTAACTGTGATCTATGGAGGGAGGATTGAATAAAACGTGTTGCAGTAATCCAGTCTATCGGTTACAAAAGCATGTATAATTGTTTCAAAGTTATTGCGCGTGTTTTGTTTTTAGTTTGGCAATCTGTCTTGGTTGAAAAAAAACCTTTGACATTTGAAATTTGTTTCTCAAAGTTTAAAAGAGAGTCCATAAAAACACCAAGGTTTTTTGTGGAACTGTGCAAATTTATAGCAACAAATCTGAGCTGTAACTTGCCCTGCTGGTGTCATCTGCTTGTCCCATTGCAGATATAGAACATTAATGCCATACTGTGGAACATTACTGGCAAAGTAAGAGCATCCCCATGGAGACAAATAGATGGCCAGCTCTCCCAACAGGAAATTTACAGTGTGCACCTTTTAAAAATACAGTTTCAAAACAGAATTGTTGTTTGGTTACATGATGACAGAAATTCCATCTTTCTGATTTCGATTTCTTAAACTCTGTGTGCAACAGTCTTGAGGTGTGATGTAATATTTCCTCTCGCTCTTGGCTGCTTCACTTCGTGCATCCTCTTTTTGGTTCCTGCCGTCTGTGACACTGTAAAACACTTGAAGAGGATTTGAAGAAGTGTTTTGCGCTTTTTTTCCCGCACAGTATTTGAGCTGGCCTTCGCTTTTTCGCCAGTGTTAAAAATGACGTACAGAGTTGCCTCTTTTATCATCTTGGGTAAGTTTTCTTTTAAAAAAATTGTTTCTTATTTGATGTTTAAACCAGATCATGATTAGACTTTACTTCTCCAATATGTAAATTACTCACAAGAATAGTCACAGTGATTAAATGTGATGATTTATTCTGAATCCTACATAGAAATTATAATTAAAACACTTAATTTATTCATTTATCTGAGAAAAAATATGATATATAATTGTATGCAATACCAAATCGCTATCATCATTATTACTGAAAATACTAACGTTAAAGATACACTGCGTAACTTTTTATTTGGACGTCCATAACCTTCTTGTTGCTATGGATATGTCATTGTAATGCCTAAAATGTCCCGCAGTAGGACATTAAACAGCTCCACTTTACATTTATTCAGATACAGGTGGTTTTATGGCTCAGAAAGGTCTAGAAAAACAGGTCTGGTTTGGTTTCCATGGCGATAGAAAGGCTTAATGCCATACTGTGAAACATTCCAGACAAAGTAATAACATCCCCATGGAGAAAAGCCTTTGTCAGGACCTGCTTTTAGTCTTTAATGTTCCACAATATGGCATTAAACTTGCCTATCTTGGCATTAATTGCTTGTTTCCATGGAGATACACAAGTTTAATGTCACACTGTGTAACAATCCAGGCAAATCGATAACATTTCCATGGAGACAAGCAGGCGATGCACCCTCTACGAGAAAAGTTGCGGCTTTATCTGAAATGTTTCACGGTGTGGCTTTAAACCTTTTTATCATCACGGAGACCAAACCGGATCGTTCCAGGTCAGATCCGTGGAGAGGCGACCCCGCTCACAGCCACCTCTAAATGAATGAATGTAAAGTAGAGCTGTTTAATGTGATACTGTGGAACATTCCAGAGCAATGACGTATCCATAGAAACAAGGTTATTATGAGAAGAAGAATTAAAAGGGATTTAAAAAAATAAATTCAAATAAAATACTCTTAAGAAAATGATGCATAAAAAAACATGTCTGGATAAAGTTATTATTTGTATTAGTGTTATTATCATTATTACTATTATTTGTCACTATGATTTACATTGGACCACTTTAAGAAAATAAAAAAAAAAAAAAAAGTTAGAGTGCATCTTTAATGTTACAATATTTTAATAATTTAGTAATTTATTTATTTATTTATTAGACTCTCAAAGCCGAGGTTTAACTATTTCTTCTGTACATTGCAGTTGGTTTTCTCGTGGCGTCGGTCTTTGCCAACGAAGGCATCACCACTGAAAACTATGAAACCTTCCACAACATCTCTGCACAGTCCGAGAACAACTCCAGCAGCACCATGAGCCCAAGCGAATACTCCACCACTGTGGCTCAGGCCCCACGTGAAAACCAAACCGCTGCCACCCAAACCATCTTCCCAACACCCCAAGGTACGACTCAGTGCAGTGTTTCCCAACCAGGGGTGCAGGGACCAGACGTGGGAGCTCGTCGGTACTTGTAATGATTTATATATAAAAGAAAGCTGGAACTGAATGGTGTTTGAATATTAATACTTTCTACATGTGGGTCAATGACATCAAATTTAGTTTCTATTGTTTGACATTTATATGAAGCATTTTTAGTGTTTTTTATGGACATGAATTGGCTACGACCTTAAAAAATGTCATGTGGTGCGACCAAGAATAACCTTAAAATAGTTTTATTTTCTAAAACATGTTGGGATGTTCATCTAAGTCTGAGTCATATGAACATGAGACTGAGATTTGAAAAAATGGACACGGACAATATTTGTTTGAATATTATGGGCGAAATATTGATTCAAGAAAGATGAAATTTCATGTGGGACTAAAAACACTTGAGAAAATCTGAGAAAAAAGAAAGAAAAAAAATGTGATTAGATTTAGAGTCATTTTAAAGAAGTTTAAAAATCCTGAGTTAAGGGCGGACGGTCGCACCACATGAACATTTGACACTTTAAGGACAAAAAACATGCAGAAGAACTCAGGATTTGTGAAAAAAATTGGTTCCATGGAGGTCAGAGGTTCTACAGGGATGTGGTGAATTATTATGAAATTTGAACCTGTGAAGCCTGTGATTAATATGAACATTTATAGTTTTAGTATTTAGGAGTTTGTATGTAATGTTTTTTGAGACTTTTTTATTTTAACAGCACAAATCAGATGTTGTAGTTCCAACAAAAAACAGCTCTTTCTGGTCAGATTGTGTTAAAAATGTTAAAATAAAGCTCAGATTAAAACAGGCCCGTCAATAGAAATTTAGTGGCATGAGGGCACCGGGGCCCCCAACAGACCCCTTTGTCCCCCCCACTGTCAACTCCCCTGGATTAAAGTCCAACAAGCCTCAGACGAAGCAATACCTACAGTTAGCACGTTGACGACACCAGCTGCAAAGTATCAATAAGATTTCCTTTGTAGTACGATGTTTATGTTGGATATTTTGAGTATAAATTCTACTAAAACAAGAAAATATAGTCGTCATAATAAGAAATGTGCTCGTAAATGGATTTATAATGACTAAATAAACACTGGTATTATTGATGGGGGGGAACTCAGGGTGAAAGATGAAGCTTAGGGAGTAAAAAAAGGTTTTATATTTGTGTTTTTCATAGAAGTAACGACATCTAACAAGTCCGAAAACGACGGAAAAATTACCCACGCAACCACCCGACCCAAACCCCCCGACACCGCACGCCCCAGTCCCACAACCTCCACCACCAAACCAACCCCAAAAATACCAAAATTAAGTAAGTAACCATTTTTACACTTACTTTTCTTTTTTTTTTTTTTGTTTGTTCCATGCCAAGAAGGAAGATCTAGGCAAGGCAAGTTTTAGCTGTGTAGCAGAATTCGCACAAAAAGTGATTCAAAGTGTAAGAAAAACATTAAAATCACAATACGAATAGAGCAAAACTTAAATAATCATCAGGAAAATAACATAAAAGATAGAAAAGTATGAATAAAAAGCACATCTACAGCTAAATAAAACTGTTATGAGCCTGGATTTAAGGTCCTAATGACACAAAATTGATTATTTTTGAGCTTTAAGTCATGTTATAATCTTATTACCTCCTCAAAAACAAACCTGGAGTCTGGAAACCTTTATCTGAAATGTTTCACAGTGTGGCATTAAACCTTTTTATCATCATGGAAACGAAACCAGATTAAGATACAGGTCAGATCTGTGGAGAACACCTGTTTTTCTTTGTATTTTTGAGCAATAAAACCACCTGTAATTCAATAAATGTAAGGTAGAGATGTTTAATGTCACACTGCGGAACATTCGAAGCAGAGCAATGATGTATCCATAGAAACGAAAGGTGACGGACCCCCAACCGAAAAGTTAGAGTCCACTTTTACCTTTAGTTCAGTGGAGATTACCGATTTAAGGGCTGAAATGACCCAAATGTTTCTAGTGAAGGCAAGTGGAGTTTAAAAACACAACGGAGCTCTTCCTCATGACATCACAAGGTGGAACAGGGTGTTTTCTGTGTGAGAGAAGCACACAACCCCTAAATCTGCAGGGTTTGTGCGTTATTTAAACATGTGTGAATGAAACAAAACACAACTCCAGGTCTGTTTGTGACAAGGAAACGACATTATAACACAGATCAGAAAATTTGTTCCATTTGATTTTGAATTTTAAAAACCGTTGAATTTCTCACTTGGAATTTTTTTAACTCTGAAAAAGATGTTTGAATTATTTTAAGTATACTTTTTCAATATGTTAAATTTGTTTGGATCACTTTGGATCGATTGCTTCTGCCTTGGCATCTTGGATTTTTGTTGTGAAATTTTACGCTTTGAATTTGAGGGCTTGAAATTATCTGTGCTGAATATTTAATAAAAGGTGAAATTTTTATTCTGAATTTGAGACATATGAAAAAAGTGTACTTAACATTCAGAATAAAAAATAATTCAAGCAGAGTTAAAAAAAAAAAAAAATCCAAAGTGAGAAATTCTGAGGTATTTAAAATTCTAAATTTAATGAAATAAATTAACTTCCATATTTGCTAATTTCATGTGAGTGTTGGGTAATGTGTTGTGCAACTTTTCTAGCGTGTGTCAAAAGCTTTTTTCCATGGAGATTAAACCTTTATATCGTCATGGAAACCAAACCAGGCCAAGTTGCAGGTCAGATCTGTGGAGAGGCGACCCCGCTCACAGTCAGAATGTCTGTTTTTTCTAGGTATTTTTGAGCTATAAAACCACCTGTAATTGAATAAATGTAAAGTAGAGCTGTTTAATGCCGCACTGTGGAACATTCCAGGCATTGGAATGACCATGTATCCATACAAACAAGCAGGTGACCGACCCACAACCGAAAAGTTACACAGTGCAGCTTTAGGTTTAACTTTTAAGTGTTAAAATATGGTTGGAAATGTGGCTATTTATTTTTAATTTTAATACATACATTTTTACTTATTATGCTGTATGTTTAGCAGCTGTATTTGTCTATTTATTCACTTTAATACATTTTCATAACTGATTTTCCATTAAGAAGTGATGGCTCTTCTCACAAACCAAATGACCAGTAATTTTATAGTAATTTATTTATTTAAAGGGCCCATATTACACTGTTTTCTGCTCAGTATCATAATGTTGTTTCTTCTTCTCTTAACAGAAAAACACTGTTCCACTCTGTTTATTCATGTATATTTTTGGGGAGGTAACAGCAAAATATCATGACTTAAAGCTCACGAGAGTCCATTTTCCTTTAAAAGAGGAGTACACTTACATTTATCTTTAACAAATACTAAACTTTTTGATCGTTTTTTTGTTTCTACAGCGTCCCCTCCACCATCACATTCAAAGGGTAACTCTGTTGGTGAGTGTCAAAAAACTATAAAAGCAAATTATTATTATTTATTCTATTTTTATTATTTTTTTTTACTGACTAACTTGCGCTGTTTGATTGCCCAGGTATTATAATCTTGATCGTCATCTTCGTCATCGCGCTCCTCATTCTCCTGGCCTGCTTTGTGGCTCGAAAAAAATCAAGAGTAAGTGAAGCTTTGAATGACACTTTGCAGCGCTGGGGGTGTTCTGCATGCTTCTGTACCGGCAAAATGCTCAGCAGTTACCACGGCGACGCTAACGCAGACAAAGAAGCTGTAGTTTCAGGATACAAAATGGATTTAAACGACTGGCCAAAAAAAAAAAAGTCGCCACCTGGATTTAACTAAGATCGGGGTTGGTGCAGTTGTTCAGGTGAAGATTTATGGAAGATAATTTGTTCCATCAGATTTTGTATTTAAATCTGAAAAAAGATGTTTGAATTATTTTTATTCAGAATTTTAGTTGCTGAAATTTTAAGTGTACTTTTTCAATTTGTGAAAAACTGTTTCAAATTCAAAATAAAATGTCACCTTTAGATATTCACTGCGTATTTCCAAGCTCTGAAATTCGTGAAAAACTGTTTCAAATTCAAAATAAAATGTCACCTTTAGATATTCACTGCGTATTTCCAAGCTCTGAAATTCAACAGTTAAAATTCACAATGAAAAATTTTGCAGCAAAGAGCCAAGATGCCAAGACAGAAGCAATCGATCCAGAGTGAGTGAGGAGGACAGAGGCTGTTTCCTATTGGCTGTTCTCATCTGGGGGCGGGGTTTGATGTTTGGATGAGGCTAATTCTGACCAATCAGATCACTTCACTGGGCCATTTCCTGTTTGTTACTAAATTAGATCGGATCAGTTTGGATCGATTGCTTCTGCCTTGGCATCTTGGATCATTCCTGCAAATTTTTTTATCGTGAATTTTACACTCTGAATTTGAGCTGCTGAATTTGAGGACTCGGAAATATTTATGCTGAAGGTGAAATTTTAATTCTGAATTTGAAACACTTTGAAAATGTACACGTAAAATTTCAGCAATTAAAATTCAGTATGAAAATAATTCAAACGTGTTTTTTCAGAGCTACAAAAATTCAAAGTGAGAAATTCAACGGCGTTTCAAATTCAAAATCTGATGAAACAAATTATCTTCCATAAAGGTTCAGCAACAGTTTGTGCTCAAAGAACGAGGTTAACTTACTACCTGAAGATACTGAGTGACCAAGTTATTGTATCAAGCATATTCCAAGACGACAATGCCAAAGCTAAAGGTGGTCCGACGAAACATTAGTGTGACCTTTTTTTGGTGGCGACCTTTTTTTTTTTGAGAGTTCATGGTCCTGTTTAGGTGTTTGATGCCTGAGAGACTTGTTTAATAGCACGAATTATCACTCCAGTTTCAACTAAATCAAGTCTAAATTGAGTTGCAGAGCTTAAGACAGAATAGTGCTTTCAGTTAGCTCCACAGCCCTAGGGCCCTGTTGGCATCAGCTGCAAAGTGTGAATATCAGACCTGTGCAGTAGTGCGGTGTGTGTGAGCTGATGTTGTGTTCTTTATGCAGCGTTACTCGGTGGACATATCTTCTCGACCTGATGAAGCTCAGATCCCTCTGAGCGCCGTGGAGCCGGAGCGAGCGGCCGTCACGTCTAATGGTAACTCAAAGGACTCGCGTTACACCGTGTTCTGATCTATGTTATCATGTAGTTTCCTCATCACAAACAGACCTGGAGTTGGGTTTTGTTTCATTCACACATGTTTAACACACAAACCCTGTGTATTTAGTCTTGTCTCAAATCGAAAACACTCTGTTCCCCCTTGGGTAATGTGGTTATACAGGAAGTGCTCCACTTTCGTTCTTAAACTCCATGCTCCTTTTGGATTATCAGACCTGGATTTTCCCAACTCTGCTCAATAAATAGTAAAGGTTAATTCTGATGAAGGCTGAAGGGCCCAGACACATTTGTGTGATTTTAACTAATGTTTTTAATTATTTTGTATTTTTTGAGTGCTTCAACTTTTTCACCTTTGTAAAGACAATTTTGCACAATCTCTTCACATTCAAGTAGCTCTCCTGCCCCTTAAAGTTCTGCAGAGTAAAAGGAGCTGTTCACTTAAACTATTGCTTCATGACATCACAAAGTGGAGCTGAGCATTTTGAGCTTTTGGAGACAGACTGAACTAAAGGTAAACAGCAGCTGAAGTTTTACTCCAACATGTGTGAATCAGACAAAACACAACTGCAGGTCTGTTTGTGATCACGTAACAAGATTCAAACATGGCTTAAAGTTCACAAGAGTCAATTTTGTGTAATATAGAAAAATCTAAATTTGTATGTGTTTACTTAAAAAAATAATAATACTAATACTAATGCTAATAATAATAATAATAATAATAATAATAATACTAATAATAAAAATAAAACCAGGGCATCTGTGGCTACAATAGTAACTTACCAACATTGTGGATGAGTGAATGAATAATGCTGTTAAGCCTTTTTGAATGTCCAAAAAAGAACTAATATATAAAATCGATGCATTATTATGTGTTTACTTTATGGTGATTGTAGGGCTGGAGTTTGAGGGCACAGAAAACAGTAAACAAGAAGCTCCAGAGCCAGAAGTGAAGACTGAAGAAGTGGAACAGAAAGGTAGGAATGATAAGGCTGCGCTCACAGGATCCCTCACGATTCACCAGGGGTCCCCAACATGTAGCTCGGGAACTCCCCCTCTCAAGTAGCTCACCAAGGAATTTCTGAATTCTATGTATTGTGCATAATAAGTGAAATTTGATTAATTACCATCATTTTGACTCATTTTGATGCCTTACTCTGTGCACTGATGATGGATAATAGTTTGTTTCATAAGCATCTAACTGTTTTCCATCTAAGGCTCTTATATTTACTTGCCGAAATTGGTAATTCTTTGGCGTTTTTGTTTCGTAAAGTCATTTCCCTGGAGAAAAAAAGGTTGTAAATCCCTGCAAGACACGATACACGACTCATGATACAATACAGCGAAACATGAGCATAAGGCAATTATATAAATGAATATGTACAAGTAAAAATTAAACGCAGATGAGCAACAAAACTGTAGTGCAGTAAACAAGAAAATGCTAAAAGATAACAAAAAATAGTAATAATAAAATAATAAATGGATACAGCAGCATGTGATAATAACAATACTACGACTAATAACCACATTTTGTATCACGATATATCACACACACTTCATTAATTTTGTTTTCACCCCATTTTAGTTTTAACATTCACTTTGCGTCGGTCCTGTTCCACCTCTGGTTTATTTCTGGTTTAGTTTAGTGTGAATTTTAGTCCCAGTTTAGTTCTAATGTTGCTGTTGTATAAGTGTAGGTGTGAACGTTTAAGTTGTGTGTTCTAGGCGGGGTTTTACACTCGGAGCTATGGCCTAATTGTGCCTCTTCCTCTTTTGTAAGATCGGTTAAACAGATAAAAGGAAGCACAGTCTGTACAGTATTGCTTCATTCTGATATGTGATAGAGCAGGTGTAAGTATTTGTCAGGAATATCAGAAAAACAAACACTAATCGATTCTAAAAATAATATAGAAACGAGATGGTACAGACCCTTGGAAGCACAATGGAACCTAAAGAAAGTACAGCTATTTA
>KN510470.1:756-42218 GCA_000787155.1 Scartelaos histophorus
GGGAAAGAGGAAAGAAGATGTGATGATGACCCATGGGAAGGAGAAGAAGAGAGAAGAAGAGAGAGAGTTCCTAAAAACACAAAAAGGAAGACTTGTAGAGATAATAATAGATGAAGGTAAAATGGAGGAGTTATGTTTAGGATGAGGATGAGTCATGGGTGGGGGCTGAGGGAGATGTCAAACGTTTTAAATCACTTTGTCCTAACCGCTTTTGATGAATGTGCTGAGTCTAAGAGTTCAGTTCGCTTACAGTACTCCTGATGTGCTTTTTAGCAACACATTAAACGTGTATTATGCAGCTTTTCTCATGGAGGGGGGCCTGGAATCTTCCTGTACGACTTGCATATACAGAATTTTATTGCTCAGAAATCACCAGCAGGATCACCAGCTCTTCTCCATAGCAATAAAAAGTTAAAATCGACATGGTGAGGGATACGGTTTATGACATGGCAAGTGATAAAACAGAAAAATTACACAGTGCACCTTCAAGATAAAAAGCATATGACAATGACAGAGTTATAAACAGCTTCCAAACTTTTCATCATTTACATATTGCTTATAAAATGCTTGGATGGACTCGCAAAAGCAAAAGGGGCTGTTAAAGATCCTATATTATGCAACATTTATTCTTGTGAACTTCAAGTCAGGTTATAATGTTGTTACCTCCTCAAAAACAAACTTGGAGTTGTGTTTTTCATTCACCAAAGCTCAAAATGCTCTGTTCCTTCTTGTGATGTCGGTAGTTTTCAAATCAACAGCTCCTTTTACTTTAAGATGAGTAGAGAATGACACTTCCAGGGCTGAAATTATCCAATTGACTTCAGTGAAGACATATGGCATTTAGAAGCAGTGGAGCACTTCCTGTATTACAAAATGAGAAGGTGGAAGTGTTTGAGAGAAGAACTAAATATGCACCGTATGTATGCAAATTATAACTCCTGCTTTTGATGAGGAAACAACATTATGACATAGATCAGAAAGGAGGATAATATGGGACCTTTTACAAAGAACAGAAACTAGCAAAGTACTCTCCTAAGATTTCTCTCTTAAGTTAGTTTTCCGGTCCATTCACGATTTTTACAATTGCTGAACCTCAACCATGGCATTTACTGGTACATTTCAGCACATTTCTGACAGATAATAATAATATTGTCTAAAATATTGTTGGAATATTCATTGTTGTCAATATTACTCAACAGATAACTGCCATACATGTAGTTTTTAACTCCACAGTGCTAACCTGATTCTGACAGATAGTATCTTCATCACTGTCGCCTTCAGTGTACACTTTGTGCCTGTCATCTCAGACTCCTGTATTTCTGAACGGCTGGTTGGAAAATGTGCTGGTCTTATATTTTTTATCACACTGACTGAGTAAGATTTGTGTGATGCTAAATGTCTAGTGACAAGAGGAAAAGGCTCAGAGCTGGTTGACATGCTATGAGCGGATGAGCGCAACTTTCTCTGGAGAAAAACTTAAAGGCATGCTTATTAAAGGTGCATTGTGTAACTTGTGTAACAATTTATAGGTCAAGTTTGAGGAAAGGCAACCCCACACACAGTGAGAATGCCTATTTGTCTATGTATTTTTGAGCTATAAAACATATTTAATAAATGTAAAGGTAGAGCTGTTTAATGCCATATTTAGGAAATGCAAGAGCCAGGAGGGAAATGGAATACACCACCAGACAAGTAAGGTTGAAGTAAGGTTTTGCATTATATATTATGCAGAGGTACGTTTGAACACTATGGTATTTATTTAGGGCGTTCTACCCCCTCTGTTGAACCCAACCAGAGTTATTGACAGAATTGACATTAGCCCCTTTAATCCTGTTGATTGGCTGAAACATCAGGTGGAAATCAGTTTGATAGGGGGCGACAAACTGAGCAGTGGC
Source organism: Scartelaos histophorus (assembly GCA_000787155.1). Classification (NCBI taxonomy): domain Eukaryota; kingdom Metazoa; phylum Chordata; class Actinopteri; order Gobiiformes; family Gobiidae; genus Scartelaos; species Scartelaos histophorus. Next base: position 2,652 of record KN510470.1, read on the forward strand.
ACAGTTTCAAAGGTGCGCGTGTGCTAGGGTGTGTGTGTACGTGTGCCTGGGTGTGTGCATGGCTAATTACTGGCACTAATTAAAGTCCTACTTCGAGCTGGTCCCCAGGGGTGTGAGAGGAAAGAGGCATGAACACGAATGGCCTCAATGACTGACATTCAAAAAAGCATGGAAAGGGTGCATGTTTAAACCTTCAAATAGGTCTGTCACGGTGGAATATTTTTAAAAAGAAGTGCTATATACGGAAAATTGTGCAAAACTAATATATCGTAATACTACATTTGGTGACACAGTAGGCTGAAGATATGATGAGCTACTGGCAACATGGAAATGCTGTTGCTTGTTTCTCCAATTGATACCTTGCAGCTGATGTCAACAAAATTCATTGGGCGTGTGATGCTAACTGAGGCACTGTTCTGCTCAAGTTAGACTTTAATCTGAGCCTTGTTTTAACACAATTTGATCAGAAAGACCTGAGTTAGTTGGAACTACAACAGGTGAGCTGATTTTCTATCTGATTTTGTACTGTCAGTAACAGCATCTTTATTCCTATAGGCACAAAGGAAGATCCATAATTTGCTAATAAATCTCCAGATGTCATCTCTTTTCTGCTGTTGTCCTTATAAACCCTTATAAGAATAATGTAATACACAGTCCATTAACACAAATTTTGGTCAACTGAGACTCCATTGACTGATTAATTGACAACTATAAACTACAGCCACAGCTACAGACAATAAAACACACTAGAAAGAACTATCAATATTTTCTTATCATAAAAGACAATCAATTCTGAGGCCAAAAAGTCAATACTGTGACAGGCCTACCTTCAAAGTGATACAATACAACACAAGTCCTATACGTAATACTAAGTCTTCCATAGAAAGTCCTGCTCAAACAGAATGTGTGAATGACTTTATGAAATCTTACAAAATACTGATGCATGTACTGTTAGCAGGAGCAAAGCTATTGTTGAGATCTGATAAAATAGTGTGGTGTTGTGACCTTTTCACTGAGCGACATGTGAGCTCCTGCTGCTGCTGCCAGGCATTACAGCAGAGCACACGACCAACACATACTAAGATACAGTTACTTTAAGCGCATGTGACCGCTTAGACTAGCTCATTTCAATAAAAGAGCCAACATAATTATATTTGAGATTTACCTAAAAATCATTCACAATTTTAATGAAGTTTCTAATCTTTATATCCTATTGATCTTCATAGGTAATGTCTTTAACATTTAGTGGGGGTGTGATTCTAACTGTAGGCATGCTCTGTCTGAAGCTCAAGTTCAAATGAAGCTCAGATTAAGTCTAACACATCTGACCAGAAAGAACTGATTTAGCTGGAAGTACAAGTGAGCTGATTTGTGCTGTTAAACAAGTCTGTCACACATAAAACTACAGTCACAAGTGAGTTAGCATCAGCCAAGTTTTTCAGTTACTCACACTCACCATTTTTATCAAAAATCTCCTGCTCCTCAAGAACAGAGCTCATACAACAGCAAATAGAGAATACGACCATGTTTGTGCTATGAAGGTTTACTGTGACAAAGTTTGTAAAACGATCAAATGGCACTTTGCTAATGAAGATAAAAGTTCTTTACTGCTTACATAAGACAAGCATTTCAGCAAAGGTTGTGTCTTTGTCAGAACATATCATATGACCTTGACCTTCACTAACAGAGTGACACAGACTTTTTTGACCACTTTTTACAACTTTGTAACGTTTTATACTAGAACCATGGCCATTTTCACTGTTTGCTAAATAATTTAATATTACACTAAATTAATCTCTTGTAAGCCTGTGAGCTTTAAGACATGTTATAATGTTGTTACCTCATCAAAAACAAACCCTGAGTTGTGTTTTGTTTCTTTTACACATGTCTGAGTAAGTCTGTCTAACAGCTCCTTTTACTCTATGTTGAGTAGAGATGGGCAAGTCCAGGGCTGCACAGTGGAACACTTCCTGTATTACCATATCACACCACAAGGTGGAAAAGAGTATTTTCTATTTGAGAGAATAACTCACATTAAATATGCAGTTTTTGGGTGTTATACATGTAACAAAACACAACTCCAGGTGTGTTTTTGATGAGAAACAAGATTTTAATAGATCAAAATAGCCTACTAAGGACTATTTTATGCACTTTTTAGTAATTTAAAGTAGATTTAAAGTATGTACTACATAAAATGCTGATGAATGAAAAGAAGCAATGACAACATCAGGTAATGGATTCATACAATGTTGGTGTGACAATTAAAAAAATGTCTCAGGAAAGTTGTAATGGGAGAGGGAAGTGAGTGAGAAAAGGAGAAGAGAGAAGAAAGGAGAGGGGAGGTATACACAACAACACAAGAGTAGACACAGACTTCAGGATAAAAGTGTCTCAGGACGTGGGTCTTGTACCTTGCATCTGCCTCACTGTAGTATTCTCTGGCTACAATGTCCTCAAAGAGCTCCCCTCCGGTCACCCTGTGTGCGAAATACAAGAGTCACAGTTAAACAAGATACAAGTACAGATAAAAGTGTAGTATCAGTAGGGGTGTGCTACTGAAATATCGATATATCCTGATACTACTCTCCATAGACCTGCCCTGTAACTTTATGTAGTTTGGGCTCCATGAAGATACCATAGAGTCAAAGAAATCAGACGAAGCAATAACATCTCCATGGAGAAAATCATTTGACAGACCCTCCACCAGAAAAATTACACAATGCACCTTTAAGTATTGTGTTGTATTCCACTATGCATAGGAATCTAACGTTAACATCGCTAAAGGCTAAAATCACGTTGCAAAATAAACCATGCAAATTGTCCTCTTCATTTAGTACCCCGTGCCCCCCCCCTTTCATTTCATACTGCACGGTCGCCATGGAAACTAGAGGGAAGATGCCGAGAGAGGGACAAATGCAGAAGGCGTAGGTGGCGGAGGGAGCAGGGGAGGTGGGCTGGTTCAAATATAGGAGAGGATTATGTAACTGCGTACGTTAAAATGGGTGGAGAATTGCGTACAGGAGACGTAAAGGAGACTTACAAGTCAAACAGCAGGTAGTGGAAGCCCTCCTCTGATATGCTGTCATGGAGACGCACTAGGGGCAAAAAGGAAGGAGGGGCAGTTTATTTTTGGTGCAGTTTGTTGCATAGATACATTTCTTACATAATAAAATACATCAATTAATGAATATTCAAAGAGTCTAAGTACAAGCAGTAGGTAAGGGATGTAACAATATAGGGCTGCACAATTCATCAAAATTAGAGTTGGTGCAATTATCAAATCACAAAAGCTACAATTACTTAATAATATGACCTCTGCAAAGAACAAAATATTCTGTGGACTGAAAAATCTTGTACCTGTATTTTTGAGCTCTGCAAACATGTCTAAAAGGGATGGGGTTCTTGTATTAGAGATTAGATCAGTTCATATTTTAGTCTTCTCTGAAATGTTAACACCCCTACAGTTTTTTACAATGTAGAATTCAAACAGAATTAAAACATATGTTGAAAATCTAATCTCAGTTGCTATATAAAATGTGTGCAATTTGTTTTTTTAACAAAAATCGTGCGGCCCTAGAACAAAATAAAATGTGTGTCAAGCTTTATGAAATCAAAGCTTCTGAATCAAGATAAAAATTAAAACACTTTCAATTTTCTTAACCTTATATGAGTACAGGTTGAACTAAAATGACATATTTTTCAGTCTAAAATTCTTACAATAATTATGTTTTAGGTTTCTGATGATTATATTGTGCCCTATATAATCAAAATTCACTAATTAATCTTGACATTCCTTTTAGTGTACAGGCTATAGTAAAATGGAAAATGTGGATACATAAACATACCAATGTTGGGGTGTTTTAGGAGACGACAGATTCGAGCTTCTCGTTCCAGCTTCTGGTGATCTAAACGGCAAAGACAAGAAAGAAAGAAAGAAAGAAGAAATACTATAAAATGTTTGTTCATTTGTATATTTGACAGAAAGGCAAAAGTTTGAGTTAAATGTGTGATATTAGACTATGACAAGTAGGAGACAAATGATGGACAAGAAGTACTAGAACTCAGGCATATTAAAATATACTGTAAGTTTCAATGAACACAAACAGAACAAACAAAGAGTATCGCTTTGCATCTGATGTCATCAACATTATCTGGGGATCTGAAGCAAAATGAAAAAGCACTACTCTGTCAAATGTGCTGTTCCTCAAATTAGACTTAATCTTAATCTAGACTTAAGCTTTATTTTAACAAAATCTGACTAGAAAGAACTGATTTAGTGAGAATTACAACAGGTGAGATGATTTGTGCCATTAAAAAAGTCCCTCTCATAAAAAGTTACAGTCACAAGCCAATAGTTTTTCAGTTAGACTTTCACCTTTTTGTTGAAAATCACCTAAACAGGAAGGTTAGCGCTTGTATTAATCACTGGCTCCAGGAAATGTGTTGTTTAAATCACTTTTGTATCTTTTCTCATATGATCTAGAAACTTTTTTGCCAGTGTTTGCATATGTGCGTATTGTATAATCATGGTGATGAATATTCTGCCACCGAGAAACATGTAGAACACCACCCTGTGTAGAGTCAATACAAAGAATCAATAGCATATCCTGTATATCCATAACGAAAATGTCTTCTAACTGAAAACCAAAAGAAAGGATCACTGATATTACTCACGTCATCAAATCGCTAAATTAAATGCCAAAAATGGCTCTCAGCTTCCCGTTTTAGCCACATTTTTGAGGATTTTTCACAATTCAAAAGATACATTTTGTTTTTAATTGATAATTGCTATGGCACCTGTACATTTTTTTTCCATAATTGTGAAACCCATGCCCCGGATTAATGTATTTAAATGGAAACGCTTGCTGGGGCTTATATAACTGCTTAATGATCCTAGTCAACCTGGATTCCACGGCTATCAGCACACAGCAGCATAAGCCCACGTAGTGCACGGGCTCAGGCTCCACAGGGGGCGGACCACCACGACACAAAGGAACGCACAGGATCGTTTCTGTCATGTTCCCCTCCACACAGCCTCAGCACACCCACACTGACAGCCACACTGAAGAGTGACAGTCAAGTGTAAGACCAGTGATTATAGTGCTCAAGATGAGAGGAGCGAGGAGGAGACACGACAGGAGGAGAGGAAAAGAGGGAACTGTGGGATGGGGTGAGCGATATGCCAAGAACAATATCACGATTTCCCAATTTAGATTTTAGAGATAGGGCCGATATGGGGCTGTTGAGGTTTGGTTGTCTCTGTTTTTTGTGTCTATTTTTGTCTATTTTTGTTTTGTTAAATGTTAAAAAACATTTTAAAAAGTGACAGGGCTGATATTTGCACTTTTTAGCATATCAGACCTCAGCCTTAAATGTCCAGCCCATATTTTGTTTGGGTCAACCGGCTACCTAAAGATTTATATAAATCTTAATTTGAACACTCTAGGTCTGGGGTCTCCAACCTTTAGCTCTCCACCATTTTCTAACCAAAGGATTTTTAAATTATACCTACTGACCTGAATAACTATAATTAATTTATATATAATAAACTATAATAATTCATTTGGATTAATTAATTTCATATTTTGAAGCCTAACTTTATGCACTAATAAAATGATAATGATTTATAGGCATCTAGCCCATCAAAGGCTGTGGCTCTTATATTTAATCAATTATACAAAATGTTAATCACTAAAATTAGAAGCTCTTGGACATTTTCATATAGTAAAAGTAGCTGACTGGAGGAAAAAGGCTGGAGACCCAAGCGGACACTGCACAAAATGTGACTACACAGCTTTCTTGCCCAGTTTGGAGTAAAACAAGGTTGAGGATGGATGGATGAATTTCTGATAAATTAATTACATAACTAGGAAAGTTGATCAAAGTTGGGACTATATATCAGCCAAAAATATCAGCAGACCTTAACAGCCATTGGTTTCTCTGATATCTAAACAATGGTCAATGAAAAAACATATATATTGACATTCACATATTGATCTCAGGATTCATGTGAACATTTGTACATTTAAATTGCCTTGAAGAGGTAACTACAGTCATGTTTTAACCTTTAACCTTTCACACACTCTCACTATGACAAGCGCAATGACAATTTTGACCAATAAGAAGTTTAAGTGGGAAAAATTGCCTTTGTTCGAGAGTAGAGCTGCATTCAATCAAACATTTTGTGGATCATGATATCATGATTTTACACAATTTGATTTGTGTAATGCCCAGCCCTTAGTAAATGTCTGTCAAAATTTATGGGCTGAAAGAATAATTTGACAGTGTTCAAATTTAGGCTCAAAAATATTTGTTCATATGACTGAAAGGATTTTATGTGCATTTTAAGTATTTTTTCTAATTTATGCTATTGTATTTGTATTGTAATATTCATGTCTAAACCACTTTGAATTACTATCTTGACTATCTCGATCTTCTGCTATCTTGACTGGAGCTCAAGAGAATCTAGGTGTGATAATAATGTTAGTTAATGTTAGTTAATGTTAGTACTGTCTCTAGCAACATTGGACATAGCCCTACTGTTATACACAAAGACAAGATGCTCTAAAGACAGAGTGAGCTCTGATTACTGAGATTGCTCGATTAAACACTGATTTCTTGCTTCATTCCACTCATTTACATTTTATAGTACAAGCATGAGCCTCTTATTGCTCTAAATTAGCAACTAACATCTAACATCCTTCTTTATAAATGGACTAAGTGAGTACCATGTTTTATCTATGCCAGACCTACCAGATGGCCCACTGTTGTCTACACATTGATAATAGTCTGGCTGATAAAATAAAGAGTAGCTTAGTAAAAATGAGGCTGAGAATCAAAGTCTCTCTCACGATTCAATTTGATATACAATACATAGGTCGATAATTATCACAATATGGTGACGTGTGATAATCGATGTATATTGTACATGACATATTGCTGAAATAAATAAGTTTAAGTAACATTTTGTCTTTGTTAAACCATTATCTGTGCAAAGTTAACATGAAATACAACATACGTCAAGTGATTGCATAAACTTCCACTGAATAAGCAACAAAAACTACAAAAAAAAAACAAACCCAAAAACAAAAAACACAATAAATACTCTTGGTGATGTATTGATATTTTTGCACACCTCAACTAAAAATCTTCAGTGAAACCAGTTATTAATTAGTTAATCTTCTATTAACTTATTAGATTTTTCCTCATCTGTGTTTGTTTTATTCACACATGTTTAACACACAAATCCTGCATATTTCTTCTTCTTCTCTCAAAAAGAAAAAAACCTGCCAGTCTCTGAATTAAAAGTAAAAAGTGGCTGTTAACGTGAAAACTATCAATTCATGACATCACAAGGTGAAGACAGACCAAATAGAAAAGGTTACTAAACATGTGTGAATGAAACAAAACACAAAACCAGGTATGTTGGGTTTTGTTTTTTGTTTTTTTGTTTTTTTTACTGAAGCTTTAACAACAACTGTCAGTAATGGAAGAAAATCTTTTTATGTAACAGTCTGTAATCAGTCTGGTCTCTATATTTCCATTGTAAATTGGGTTTAAAACATAATATAGTTAGCGCCGTTGTTTTTTCATGAGCTTAGATAAATCCTCACCAAAACAAAAGTGTCTGTTAATTACACTTGAGGACATTTAAAGCACGCCGACTTAAAATGAAACAGAAAAACCCACTTAGTGACAAAGAGGTCACTGTGCAGGTCGTTTATCACAGATTTATTCAGCTTGTGAATCGATGAAAGCTAAACCCTTGTCAATACTTTCAAATGACAGATGAGAGCCAGAGCACCACTACAAGGTATTAGAATGTCCTCAGCAGTGACACTCAATAAGAGAGAGGCTCAACGCTTCAAAAACCAGAGGAAATAATCTAAATAATGTAAGACACACTTGGAAATTACAGACCTCCACCAAGGCCCTGGTCCTTTCAAGCAATGGTGATGTGCCAGGCATATGTAAATAAGGATATAGTCATCAAATGCAATCAAAATTAAGTTCAAGCTGGATTTTCTAATTAAAACCATTTAAAACATGCATAAAAGTTCATCCTGACCGGGCCTATAGCTCAAGAGAGTTGGGCCCTCTGCTCGTGACTAATTGCTTCGGTGACATTGACAAGTGGATCAATTGTAGAGAACAAATTTTCCTGTACGGAGCAATAAGGTGTATTTTATCATTTAACATTATGTTTTAGGGTTATAGTTGCAAAAACACGTCAAAATGCACAATGCCATTTTTCCATTAACATGAAACTAAACCTGGAGTATACCAGGACTCCATCAGGATTAAACTGGACATAAACCAAGTATGAACCTGTACTGTAATGATGTGTCCAGATCATTGTTAAAACTATTATATTCTGATTTAGGCCATAAAAATGTATTTATTAATAGTGTTTCTAATACAACATAAGTTACTAAACATTCATTTACACCTAAATAAATCTACAGTTGAATATATTACTTGTAGAGATGTCTTGCTAACAGGCTATCCACTTGCTGAAACCAATACTAATGAAGACTTAACCTTCCTGGAGCAGTAACTGACACAGGAAATAGAAGAGGAAGACTGAGAAGGCAAGGTGAGAAGTGACAAAGTAGACTGCAATTCTGTGAGTCATTTTGCACAGTGGTTATCTGGGGTAGAGGACAAGATTCAGAGAAAGTAAGACCCAATCACACAGAATGGGTTTGTAGATGACGGGAACAAGAAATAAGGCCTTCTCTTAAATGGTTCATATGCATCACTCAATCTGTACCATGCCACCAAGACATGGCATACCCACATCTTAAAACAAAACATTTCACTCATTAGGGCTGCAAAACCCAGAAGAATCAACTGAAAATGCAATTCAGATGCTTCTAATTAGCAAAGCATAAGAATAAAGTTATTACTGGAAAATATGACTATTCATGAGGTGCATCTTTCTCACTCAAATTATATAATAACCATATTTCTGGACTATAAGCTGCTACTTTTTTCTCACTCTCACAATATACTGTATGGATGGATTATTAGTTTATGAACACAGTAGATGTGCACCAGCCTGAGTGCAGAAAGTCCCACTGTCTGTGCAGTTAACACATGGATGTAGGGTTAACATGAAGTTGCTCCTCATGTAAAACACACAAAGAAAAGCATCTGCTGCAGCTTTTAAGTTAAAAGCAACTGATCTGGGTGAAGAGGAATGAAATAAAGCCACTGGACGTGAGCTCTGCATCAGTGAGTCGATGGTGAGACGGCAGCGATGGCAGCGTGACGAACTGATTCAATGCAAAAAGACGACAAGCTTTCGAAGACATGGACACCTGCGGCTTAGACTCAGGTGTTCTCAATAGTCAGGAACTGTGGTAGATCGACTAATATTGATAGTTTAGAATAGAAAACAAACCGATGGCTGTCTCTTTTTGGACTTGCAGCAGTTACATGTGGATGATATAACTAGAGCCAGTCGCTGCATATCACGAGCAGGTGTTTGTGTGATTCAGTCAGTTATTTTAAAACCAAAGTGTGAAAATAAGAGCTAAAGCGGCCCATTTGGGATGTGGAGACGAGTGTTGAGTGACTGAGAGCGCCTGACCACATCTGACCTGTGATAGGGGCCGCATCATTTGTACAATTCAAAAGTAGGATTCTGTCTGAGTGCAAATTGTATGTATGTATATTGTTATGTAGAGCTGTTTAATGTCATGATGTGAAATAGTCCAGATTGAGGAATGATGTATCCATAGAAACTAGCAGGTGACAGACCCCTAGCCAAAAGTTACATAAAACAACTTAAACATTGCAATACAAGCTGATAAACTAATACAAGAATGCATTTTAGATCATATTTGTAGAGATCTAAGATACAGGAGCAAGATTTTTTGATAAAAAGACAGGATGTTTTGACATTCTCTTATCTGAATAATTGCAGCCTTTTATGATTTGATAATGGAGCTCGAAATCAAAACCCCTTAAGGATGAGATTACGATGCACAAACTTACTCTTGGCCAAACCAGGTTAGACCTGTCCACTGCATCAATTAATCAACACCTTTATTAATCCCAAAAGGCCAATTCAGTCATGTCAGCAATAACCAATTATAAAAATCATATACATTATACAGCTACATACAACACACATTCACACTAAGGATGCACTGATCCAGCTTTTTCACATCTAATGCTAATCGATACTTTGGATTTAGGCAGATATTAACCGATCCCAGCGTAGGGACAGAAAATGGCACTTATTTTCTTATTTAACTAAACACACAAGAAATCAAATTGTTTTATGCAACTATTATTTATTACTTAAACATTATGAGAAATTTTATGCCAAAATAAAACAAAACTTCGGTCTTAAACTGTTTCTATAAACCGTTCTACATAATCCTGGTGTTTTTATTTTGCTAACTCCTTTCCCTCCGAGTCTTTTGAGCTTCATTTGACTGACACCGAAAACTATGAAAGCTTTTAGTTATACATTCTATGATTGACCCACACCAACACAATATCAGCTTTAACATTATTATAAAACCATCACCTGATCCAGCAAATGTTTCAGTGTCGGTGCCTATACTCAATACTATTATCGGTTCCTAACTCAAACCTCTTGGTGCATCAGGGGACAAATTATAGGTTTGAAAGCAGAAGGAATAAAATTATTGATAACATTCCACTTTTTCCTCTGCCCTTCAGAAATACAAGTCTGTGTTGTAGGAATACAGAGCAAATATTCATCATCAAAATAAATCACTATCTGTTTCTTGAGGCAAACTCTGTCCAGAAACTGCAGTAGTGAAGCAGCTCACTCACTTGGCCCGTGTTTGTGAGTTTGTGCAGGGGCTGTAACAAGCAGCTGTCAGGAACAACAACAGAGGTCAGGAGAAAACCGTTAGCTTGACTCCACTAAAAATAGTTTGTTGTCTTCCACATTTAGTCCATCATTGTTGACATTTGGTAAGTGCGGCTAGTGGTTTATGACCTAATTATTCAAATAGAGAAAGAGTCAAACCAATTAGTGCAAAATATATCTACAGTTGATACAATTAAGTAAAACAATACACTGCACCTTTCTTCATACATTTGTGGTAGTAGTTTTGTAAAACCCTTCCAACAGAACCTGTAAAATGTCTGGTTGTATTCCACTCAATTGACTTTAACATTAAAGGGCCTATATTATACAAAATAGACTCTTGTGAGCATTAAGTCATGTTATATATATATATATGTTGTTTTTACCTCATCAAAAACTTACCTGGAGTTGTGTTTTGTTGCATTCACACATGCTTGAGTAATCTTGGTTTATCAGTACATATCATAGACTGTATAAAAAAGTGGACTAAGCGAGTGTGACGTCACTCATAGTGTTCAGCGCCGCTCAAATGAGGCTCGCGATCGCGATGCTTCACGGTTACAGGAGCCAATCTGGAGCCAGGCTCTATGTTATGAATAGGATTTTTTTGACTAACAAAATAGCGAAAAAAAAATTCAGGATCATGTAGAGCGGGTTAATAAGAACATTTTAAGACCAAGATGAAGAGGATCACAGCAGCAGGTACAGAGAGACGAGCGACATATATGAATACGTAGCTAACGCACTAGCCGCCCTGTGCCAAATAGGAAGTGCGACAGGAGGCTCTTCCGGCTCCTTCTGACCCAGGCTCCCATTGACTTACATTAGGATCTTGTCGCTCATCTCTCTGTACCTACTGCAGTGAGCTTTGTCTTGGTCTTAAACACTCCTCTAACAGTGAGTGGCGCTAAAGGCTATGAGTGACGTCACGCTCGCTTAGTCTACTTCTTTTATAGTCTATGGTATTACCACTTGAAATAATAAGGCGGCACAGCCTAAATATGCAGGGCTTGTGTGTTAAATGTGTGTGAACCAAGCAAAACACAACTCCAGGTGTGTTTGTAATGGGGAACCAACATTATAACATAGATCAGAAAACAGTGTAATAGGGGCCTTTTTATCTGTGTCAGTTCAGAAAGCTCGCACATCCCATAACCTAACCATAATGTAACTAAAAAATCTGCAGTATAGAAAAGCTTATCCCATATTATTATTTCTCTGTGTATCTGTCTGAACCCTAAATATTCTGGGCGTGGAGACGAGGGCAGCTGACAGAGTGCACTAAGTGTCAAAGTGGTTATAAGCGTCTGCCCCAGTGAGAGGCGAGAGGCAGAATCAGATGAGAGTCCCGTGCTTAAGGCATGCAGCAGGCGCACGGCCCGGAGCTGCCAAGTGCCCCCGGCTTCTTCTACTGCATGACACCCTCCCTCCTGCCCCTCCTCCCTTATCTCCCCTCAATGCCCTCCCATCTCCCCACCCAAAACACACGCTTCTCAAGTCCAAACACACTCCAGGTTTTGAGCTCAATACGCTTATCATGGAAACCTGAACATGTTTTACTTAAAGGTCCTATTACACAAAATTGTTTCTTGTTCTTAACCCATGTTATAATGCTGTTACCTCGTCAAAAACATACTGCGTGTTGTTTCATTCACACATGTTTACATCTTTACGTGTTTGTATTATTACTTTGTATATATTTCCAAAGCTCAACAGCTACCCTTTACATTTTGTTGATTTGCAATTTCAAAACTGAAATCATCCAAATAAATCTATGGAAGGTGTATGGAGCTTAAAAACACAGTGAACACGTCCTGTATCACCTCATGACATCACAAGGTGGAGTGATTTTTTGTTTGAGAAAAGATCAAACCCTAAATATAGCATAAATAGTGTAATATGGGCTCTTTAGAAATGTAGGGCTGCAAGATTAAACATCTTGAATCTAAATCACAAACTAAACCGTGCGTTAGCTAATTGCAGACGCTTCATTTATTTATAAAATATAATGGCATCTGCAGTCAAAATACCTTATCATCACAATTGCAGTTTTGAAGATGTAAAATGTGCATACTTGAGTATAACGTTATAAAATTGAAAGGCTGCAAAAAGAGCATAAAACCCTCCACACTGTGATGTCATGTGGTAATGCAGGAAGTGCTCCAGTGTGTTTTTAAACTCCATACACTTTCACTAGACTCACTTTGAATTTTGACTGGAATCGCCAGTCTCATCTAAACCTAAAAGGTAGATGTGAATCACAAGGTGGAACAGAGCACTTTGAGCTTTGGGAATGTAGTCAAACTAATAATAAAGGATAAGTCAAACATGAATAAAACAAAACACAACTCCAGCTATGTTTTTGATGAGATAACAAGAGAAAATTTTGTGTAATATAAGACTTTTAACCACAACATTTACTACATACTACATACATACATAATCATTGAGAGAAAATGTTGAGAACCAATTGAGGCATTCTCTTAGTGTTAGTTTTGTAGCTTAGCAGTTTATATTTCAATTATATAAAATGTGCACTATGAACTGATCGTGTAACTGATCGTGCAAATCTAATAAGGATTACAAAACATGAAAAAAAAAAAATCACCTTTGTGCATTTTTGTTCCATTCTACATGAGTCTAACTTGGTGCATGGAGCCTATAGTAGTGGAGACCCATGTGCGATAGGTCATGCAGCTATAAATAGAAGTGGGAGTAGAAGTAGCACGGGCCATTTCTTGAACATGGCTCATCCATTAGTAAAGAGAAGTAAGAGTGTGGTACTAGTATCGTGCACCGGCCAGTCAGGTCACATCAGCTCAGATCCAATGAAACGGGCCCAGCATCCAAGCGCTAGAATGGCCCAAGTGAAATGTATCTTAAGAACGTTAGCTAAACTGTGAGGCTGAATTATTTATCATGTGTATGTCTGTGCAAACATCAAGCTAACCGCAACATTAGCCGCTAGCCTGCCAAGAACACATAGAGCAGCTGGATTAGTTAGTGTAGCTTTAATCTTGTTAATAGAATGCAGTTTGTTGCATAAGGCAGAGAAAGTGAAGAGATCTTTAGCCGTCAATGATAAAACAACAGAACAGCTCACAGAGAGTTTGCTTTTGCATGCAGAGAAGGTTAGCCATCAGCAAGGACATGATAAGAAACACATTTTTAGTGTTAAAGGGCTCATATTATGGTATTTTCACATTTTTGGTATTATTTTTGATATACCGTAATTTTCTTCCTCATCACAAACATACCTACAGTTGTGTTTTGTTTCATTTACACATGTTTAACACACATTCTTTGAGATAATATGTGTTCATATTAATATTATTACAGGAAGTGCTCCATACACCTTCACTAGAATCATGTGAATAATCTCACAGGAGTAAACTTTCCATACTAGAGACCCTTTAAATCAGGAGTACGTGACTATTCTTGTTATTTTGCACATTTTATTTACTTTCACAGCTATTACACTGTAAAGACGGCCATTTGTGTGGAGTGTGCACTGTCTGACTGTAAATCCAAAACTTGTTATTGATGTCAAGCCCAGAAGAATACTACTTCACTGTCTGAAAAAGCCATTATTAATCTGTGTAGAAAAGTACATGTGAATACTAGAGATGTGCCAGTAGTTTTGTGAGAAACATGCAAGATAGATGTAAATGTATATGTGCTTCCTACTTTAAAGGTTTGAAAATGAGATGCCTCAGATTTAAGAGATGTAAAAACTCACAAAACTAAATCTAAATTAAAAATCTAGATAGAAGGTAGACGGCTGTAGCAGACTGTAACATTCTTCTTAGTTATCACCTTATGTTATTTAAGGGTATTTTGTCAAGGTCTTTTTACACAATCTAGTAACAATAGAAAAGTTGTGTTTTTTTAATTACAAATGGCAAATAAACAAACCTAACTTAACTTTTTGTGTTAATCCTCATAATTTGGATACATTTTAGATTGTTATTATAGACATGCTTGTTCTTCCAAAGTACAGTTCCAGTGTGTCCCTGTGTGAGTGAGAGAGGGCCAGTGTAGAGCCTCCTGACAGTGGGACCTCGGGCTCAGGTTACAGGAGCCAAGGCAGCAGGAGATTTACGCTGAGCAAGTGGTGCAGGGAAGGGCCACTGGGAAGAAGGGCTTGTATTAAGAAGAATGAATATTGAGACATTCTGATTATTCTGATTTTACCCAGAAAAAATACTGGACCTTACATGCATGACTTTCAACTGTGTAATAGTGAACTGTAAGAAGTGAACTAAGTGAGTGTGACTAGTGCTTATAGGAGCAAAACTGGCAAATGATTCCTACAGTTTGTAAATGTGTATTACTTGTAGGTTAGGTTAGTTTATTTGACATTTGTAGGTAAAAAACACATAGGAAAAACATGGGAAAAAAGCTCAAAGTACAACATGAGAACAAAAAACTGAAAAAAACAAAAAAAAATAATTACAGAAGACATACTGACACTGTGAAATAAACGAGATACAAAAATTATCTATCTATCTTTCTTATGACCACTTAACTAAATCGACATTTGTCATTCAGTTTTTGCATGAAACAATTACAGCTACAAGCCCGTGAAGGCTGGAGCTGCTGTCAAACTTGTGTGAATACGCCATTGTCTTTTTGTCAAGCTCAAAACTCCATTGTGATAAACTCTCCTACGCTTTGCCATCTGAGAGGCTAACGCTAACTGCTAACTCTTATATAACCGTCTACACTGAAGGTGGAGGGCGACCACTCCAACAGGGAAACTATGCACAAATTATTCATCTCTTTGTCATCCTCTACAGGTTTATTTTAGCTCGCAACATCGGACAGGAACGGTAAGAAGAGCCATAGACAGGTGTGCAATTTTTTTATGTCAACGTGCTGTGCCATTCTCAGTGATGGAAAGAACACTGAATACAACTAAAATACACTATGTAATGTTTTCTGTTACATGGGCCAATCACAGTACTGTATTCTGAATACTCTGAATAATTTTACACAAAATTGCATTATATCATAGTGTATAAAACATTACCGAAAATTCTAAATGGCTTTATTTTTGATGCACTGTCATGTATTCATTTTAATTTTGAAAAGTAACTGTATTCTGAATACCAACAAATGAATGAGCCAAATTAAAGATGCAAAAAATCCAAGGCACTCACCGGTTGAAATAAAATGCCTTTATTAATTTACGGCATGTCAAAATGGACAACTTTAAAAGTCCCGACGCGTTTCAGTCTGTGGCTTTCCTCAGGGGACAAAAAAATGAATGAGCCAGGTAACCAGATTACAGATACTAAACATTAGTTTTCAGAATATTTCAGAATTATCAGCAGATGTATTCAGTTACTCCGCACCATTGGCCATTCCTGAGTATAGATTATTTGGGTGAATGCAAAATGTTTAGGTCCCATCAAAGCAAGAATTATTATGTATTTGTTAAAGGTGCACCGTGTAACTTTTCACTATAAGCCATGTTGGAATATTGTTACCTCCTCAAAAACATACCTGAATATGTGTTTTGCTTTATTCATACATGTTTAAGTAACTTTGTTTGTCTGCCCACATCTCAAAATCTTAAAAACAGTCACCTTTTACTTTTAGTTCAGAATGAAACAAAACACAACTGTGATGTTTTTTATGTTTTTGATGAGGAACATTATAGAACAGATCAGGAAACAGGGTAAAATGGGCACTTTAATCTATAAACCATTATTAAACCACTTAGAGACTAGTGTGAAACATATGGACTCTTACAAATCATTACAATCGTATCTTCAGTTAAGTGTAGCCCTCAATAGACATTTCACTGTAATGATCAACTCAACTGTTGGGGCTATGGATTCAAAGAAATAACAATTATTCGGTCGTTAAACCTTTCATTTTAGGGTCAGAGTTATTCTTTGGTAAAAATTAAAGGTAAAATTGAACAATGCGCTCACCTCTCGCAGACAGCTTTTTAGTGTTGATGATTTTGGCAGCATACTCTTGTCCTGTACACAGCTTGACACATCGGCGGACTACTGAAAAGGCTCCCCTGGAAGAAAAATACAAATAAATCACATGTTTCTAGGACACAAACAATTGCCTAAAAGTGTTATAAAATTCAGTTGTATGTTGTTTAATTAGGAGCGTGTTCTGCACAGGTGGCACATTAGCAGCACAACAAAGAGGACTTGTGGACGCTTGTGGACATGTGTTGCAGAAATCCTCCTTCTTAATAGGCTCCCATGAGGTTCCTCGCACACAGTCAGCACAGATCAGCAGTAGATGTGCGGTGAGGAATGTTTTTTTTGTCCATAAAATGATGTATAACTGTTATGTAACAATATAGTTTAAGGTGCGCTAAAGGGCTGCATGAAATGGTAAAAAATATACACACACACACATACACACACACATATATAATTATTTTATTTTTTGGCAATTAAACACCCCATATTGCCCTATTTTCCAAACTGTTATAACATTGTTTCCTTGTCAAAACCTGGAGTGTTTTGTCTCATACACATTTCTTCTTCTCTCAAATGGAAAACCAACATCCAACTTCCCACTTGTGGTGTCATATAGTAATAACGGAAATGTTCCACTATGTTTTAAACTCCATACACCTCCACTAGAATCATTTGGATCGTTTTAGCCCTCTCTCTCTGACAAACTCAAGGTAAAAGTATCTGTTCGCTTGAAACCACCACTGCATGACATCACAAGGTGGATCAGAGTATTTTGAGCTCTGGAGAAGTGCGCCACTGCATTTGTGGCACAACTCCATTTGTGCAGCAATTTGAGGCATTTTGCGATACTTGGCGGTGTGACATTCAAAAGCAGTGCCACCATTGTGTTTTGCGTAACCATGACAACAGCAGCAGATAAGCGCCGCAATGGAGGAGGGATCATCGTGCAATCTATGTAGTGATTTACACCGCAAGAAAATGTACACCCGTATTAAAATATAGAATAGGCTGCATACACATAGAGCAAGCGAAATGAAAAAGAACATGACGAGAGTGATCCACCTCCTATCTCATATTTATAACTGTGTCGTAATATGAATTAAAGCTAAATTAGGTCTACTGTAAAATGTTAATGGCATACACTATAGACTTCCCTAACCAAATCCTTGGTTGTACTTTTGTTTAATTATATTATTGTTTTATATTTTTATTATTTTTTATTTTGTTGATGTTTGTCTAATATGGTTGCAAATTACAGAGACTGAATTTAAAAAGTAAAAATAAACCATATCTTATCCATGAACCTTGGCCATATTTAGCCAACATTAAATAAATAAATAAATAAATAAATAAATAAATAAATAAATAAATAAAATAAAATAAAATAAAAAAGCAGTTTCAGGAACTGTTACTTATTTGCCTGAAATGTTCCCCACTGTGGCATTAATCAAATCTGAATTTACAGCGTTTTTGACTAGTAAAAACGTTTAAAATGTGCAAAGTGAATATCTAAGTTTATTTTTATTATTATTCCAACAAACATAATAGCAGATATACAATAATAAGATGCATGGTGGTAGTTAAGCCAATGAGCAATTCTAATGTTTGGGATTTACATGCATGTTCCCTTAAGAGAAAAATAAAAATGCAAATATGAATGTATATGGATATGCATGTCCGGTGCTAGTGAAGGTAAATGAGGCATAAAGGCATTAAAAGTCACAAAGTTACACAAAATTGACAAAATCTTTTACACAAAATTGACTCTTGTGAGCTTTGAGCGCTTAAATAATACAGTTTGCTCTTTAAAAACATACTTGGAGTTGTGTTTTGTTTCATTTACACATGCTTGAGTAACCCCTCGCTCTGGATCTCCAAAGGTCAAATTGCTCTGTTCCACTTTGTGATGTCATAATGTGGTAATTTTTTAATCAGCAATTACCTTTTACCTTTTTCTGCAAATGACTAGTACAGGTTTACAGAGTAGGTGTCAAAAGGCAGGTGATTATGACAACAAGTCTTAAACAGTAATAGCTGAATTATTTCTTTATTTATTTACTTGTTACGCTTGTGTCCTAATGGCAAATGTAAGGCAATACGCATAGATGGCACTTTTACTTGATAATAATAGCTTAACAACACTTATGTCACTGCAACAACGTGTTCAAAACGCGAACATGTGCGCGAGGGAGGACGCAGGACTTGTGTGGACTGTGGAGGGAGGAGAGGGCGCAGCGTAATGTTATTTTGAGAGCTGTCATCCCGAAAAAGCGTGCATGCACACTCGGTCACACACACCCCATCAGCAGCGGCACAAGCAGCGGTGGAGGTGGTACATGGAGCTGGCCTGGTTCGCGCACTCTACTCCGAACCACACCGCTACCCAAAACGTGCCCATTTTTTGCCCGCACTATACTCACTTCCCCAGCTCTTCGTAGAGTTGATACTCGTCAGTGAATCGCGTACAGGTTGTCGTAGCCATGTCTATCCGCTATCTCTCGGTCTCAAGCGTCTCCAAAAATCGCACCGCTGATGTGGGTTCAAAAGGCGACACGCAAAAAACACGGGTCCGCCCAGCAGCTACAGGGCCAGGCCGGCGGAGCGGGGAGACACGTCTTCTAGCGGGGGCTGAGAAAGGGCAGGTTGATACAGAAAAGGCGAAGCTACGGTCTCTCAGGCTGGGTGGTGCTCTCAGTGCCCGTCGGTCTCTGCGCTCTTTGGAGAAGCGACAGCGCGCCACCGACTACAGCTGTCAAGCGCGCGGATTACTGCGCGACGACTTCCTGCGAGGTTTTTCAAAATAAAACACCCAATAACAAGGATGATGAGATATTAATGCCCCAGTATGTCACTTTTTGCCAATACAAGTGCTTTTATCATCATTTTTATTGCACTGTGATATATAGAAAAACATGTGACCTTTCTCTGAATGGGCTTGCATCTCCACAAACCTGACTCATATTTTGTCTCCTGTTCATTTGCACGGACACGTTGGTCTTTCCGCTATAATAGGGCATAAAACTCTTCCATGGAGAAGGTTATTTTTTCGTTTTAATTTGTTTGAGTGGAATCATGCATTTGATATTTTACCCCCTGAAAGTTACATACTATAACTTTAAGTACATGTCAAAGCTTTCACTATCATATTATTGAACTGTATTATCCAACAAATTTAATGAAAAGTACTGGAGACATTAATCTTTTTGAGAATTAAGTAAATCATTTCGTAACAGCTCGTATGTTGCGCTATATTTTTTTCTAGTTTGACAAAATCCACCTGATGTAGTACAGCCAAGGTACACCGCTCTGTGCTGAACTGCCCCCTGGCGGAGAGCGTGCGTAAAACCATGCGGGGTGCGCACTTCCAAACAAGGGCAAATCTGAGTGAACATTTATTTATGAGTAGTAAGTACAAAGGGTTGGACCAAAGCGGGTGAGTAATCAACTGTTACTAAGAAAAAAATGTTTGGTTGTTTGAACTTTTGTAGTGGTGTGTTCATGGGTATCAGCTTCCAGTTATACAAAACAGTTTTTTTCCCCATTAAAAATATTTATTTTAAATAGTTTTTACTAAGGCAATGGAGCTATTTTTTCATCATTCTGAAATCTTGAATAAACAGCCTAATGAAAAAAGATTCATAAAATGAACATTATAATAAATTACTTTGTTTCCTCTCAAACAATTTGCAGTTTATTCTCTAGGTAAGAAGTTATGTTTTCATCTAAAATACTGTAGCCACCATTTTCCCACAATGAGAAGTCTACTGAGTTAAAGACTTTTGTTGGTTTATTATAAGGACTGCACACAGAACACACTCCAGGTATCACACCCACACCCACACCCGCACACACACAGACATACAGACACACACACACTTCAGTAAAGATATAACACCCACGGTATGCTTGAAAATAAAAATATCTTTGATTGCCAGACACTACGCACAATCAATTCATAATTTAGCAGCTTTGAAATAATAAATAAATCACCTTTCTATCTGTTCATATTGCCCACAAAGTGTTGGCTTAACCCTGGACAGTCAAATGGTTTAAAGTCATTGCAGCAATCGGACTGAGTTGACATGGAGATGGTAGAGAAAGTCTGCATAGGACGCTCCTCCATTGGGGCTCTTATCCTCCACTAGGTGACGCTGTAGAGCCTCTTCACAACTGTCACCTTGCTTCACCACCCATAGCTACACAAAAACATAGATAATCACTGTAACATCTGCTCTTACTGGTCTAAAAACAACAATGCAATCACAGCAGAATCAGGGACGCCTATAAGGGTCATCATATCAGACAGAGTCAGCTGTTTTATAGGTCAGTGAGTCATTTTAGTCATTTTAAAATTCACAGTGGTGGCTGAATTTTATATTTGCTTTATAAATAAACCTTTACCTTATCACTTCTTGTTTTAAAGGGATTTTTAGGAACATTCAAAAGTATTTTAATTGCCATATCAATTGCCAATTGATATGGCAGCAATAATCTTCACATGAAACCCATGGGTACTATATAGGAACCCAAGCAAAGAGCCCATTTTTACTTGCTTGTGATCCAATACAGAAATAAACCACATACATCCTACATTTTTTTGGAATTGTGAATACATTAACATGACTATTGTTATGGGTAAAATCACTAAAATCACTCAAATCTAAGAACAGAATTAGTTAAAGAACACATATTGTGTTTGTTTGCAACATAATTGTAATCTAAGACACTCACCACATTAAATGAGTTAAATTTACCTTTCGAGTCATGGGAAAGTGAGAGTTCAGTGAGTCGATGATGGACCGCACATATGTAGAGAGAGTGCTTTCAAAAACAGGAAGCTTTGTCTGGTAAAACAGAAAAAAACAGTTTTTCTATTTTCTCAAGGCCTTAAAATATGAAATCTATGTGATTCTCTCACCTCTCCAGAGGGCAGGGAGGAGAAGCAGCTGGTGTTGAAGAGCTCCATTAAGACCCCTGTTGGTACCTGACAGCCCACCCAGAGCAGGAGGGTGAGAGGAGCGTTCACCAAATACATGCCCTCTGATTCAAGACTGGCAGAGCAGCAGCGTATCGCCTCTTCCAGCTTTGGAGGGTCTGAGCTGTCTACTGTCAGCGGCTGTAAATAATAGAGATAAAACAATTCACAATTTCAAACATCTTATAACTTCACATTCTATGACCAAACAACATGTTTTGGGATGCTTGGTTGCCATGCTAGTATATTTGCAAATAGTAACCATATTAATTATATGCTACATCAGGTATGATGAACGGTGATTGTAGCCCTATAAAATAACTAGTTCAATATTATATTCACATTTAACTAAGATTAATCGATAGAAGCACAAACGGTTCTCGGTTGTACTCCAAACTCCCGTTTGGAGTACAACATTACTGCATCTGAAAACTGACCAGAGGCAGGAGCTGAGGGTAGAAGTGGATGGCGGTGCTGGTGGGGTCCATGCTGAGGACCTGACACCTCTGCTGGAGTCTGTGGGGCACAGAGCTCCGGAGGCCGGGCAGCAGCACCTCACTCTTCCTCAGGCTGTTGATGTAGACGGGTAAGGCCCGCAGATACTGAGGGAGCACCAACTGTACACAGCAAGCAGATAGAAGTGTGGTTACACTGCCATATCAGGAAGATAACTTGGTATTATTGTAATATACTAGGGCTGGGTGATGGCCAGAAAGTAAAAAATTGTATTCTCCTTTCAAGAGATATTTAGTCAGGAATGAAAAAGGTACTTGGGTGAGTGGCAAAAATTAAACCTTCTTTTGCAAGTTTACATTTTTAAAATCGTATTTCTGCATGAAATAAAAATTATAATATGTATTATAATGTAATGTAGCACTGAAAGTTAGACAAGGCAAGGCCAGTATAAATAACATAAAAACTATTGGTGTTGCAAAACCAAATGATTCATCTGGCATATTGTAAACCACATATTGTTTACCTGTCCAGCTGAAACTGAGGCAGAACAGCAGTGTTTTCTGTAACACGCCAAAGCCTCAGTGATCTGTGTCTGCAGTTCCTCCCTCAGCTCCTGCAGGGGGCGCTCCAGCACTGCACAATACACTGCAAGAACATAGTGCAAATTATCTAACCCATGTAGTCCTTCTAAGACTCAAAATACTAGCATTGTCTAGAGAGCCTACTTTTCTTGCTGTAGAAAGTTAACAGCGTTTGGGCCTGGTAATGCCTAAAAGCATCCTGTAGGTGGCGTGAGCATTTTAGTGCGACCGTATGAACCCTGGTTCTCCTCTCTCCGGTCGATGTGCTGTAAGATAGAGCGGTCTGGAGAGCAGAAAGACTCACAGTCACAGAAACAAAATTCCTTAAAATATTACAAAACTTTACATCATGGAAAATAACTTACTTGTATGACTACTCCTTTTGTTTCATCCAAGGTTCTGGTATGTTCCAGTTCAAGAGCCAATGTTGTCCTCCAATCAACAGCCGCCATGGGAACAGATGAGGGGTTAGGACCAGGCAGGAAGAGGCCATAACAACCCAAAACACGCATATCTGTAAAAATGAACAAAGTCAAAGCATTTACTAATTGTCTCACAAATAAAAATCCATGAAATTATAACTAAATTAGATTCTGTTAGAACCAATTATTGTAATTTCTTAACCTGCTGATGGTGCATGGTCATTGTGGCTTTTGAAACCACATTTTTTATTGAGTTTAGTTTCATTATTTCACACACTTCTGTGTGGATAATATAATAATAAATAATTATAATTGATACATAATAAAGGGTTACGTAAAAATGTATGAATGAAATAAAACACAACTCTTTGACGAGGTAACTATAACATGGCTTAAAACTCAGAGTCAGTTTTCTATAATATAGGACCTGTAAATGTTGGAATGTGTTTACCTTTACAAACACTAATTTTGAGCTCAGCCCTGAAGCCTGTGTCCATCACAGCAAAAGTTCTCTTCAGATCAGCAGAAAAACGCTCTTTGTCCATTTCACCCTTGAAATAATGAAGGTAGAAAAAATATTAGTAAATAACAGTAACAAAACATTGTGCACTATGATCATTTGAATTTTGTTAAAGATAAAAAATGTATATAAAAATAATAAATAAAGGTTTGATTTATCATAATAATACATGTCAAACACACATACCAACATAGTAACATTTTATTAAAACAACTTTCAAAATACTATTAGTTGCTTTATATTTTTATGCATAATTAATTTACTCTCCAGAGTCAAAGGTGTTACTCAAATCATTTTAATGTTATGTGATAGTTGTCATAGTGCATATGTTTTACCTGAAGGTGGTTGTAGGTGTTCAGAGCTCCTCCTGTTAAATAAGGAATGTGTCCTGGCCAAGCCCCGCCCACCAACTCTTGTGACAGGTGAAAAATGTGAACGCTACAGCCCTGACGGACACAATCTCTGACCAATGACACGGCTCCTTCTGATGGCTGGAATATGGACTAAAACAACAACAACACAAAAATAGATGTGATTAATGCCATTGCTAAGAATAATAGTAGTAACTGTTCATAGCACCGCGGTTGCATTGGCACCTGGTTTTATTAATGCAGAATATTAGTGTTCACCTTTGGTTTACTGGAGCCAAAGAACCCTGAAGATGTCTGCGTAGTTCCCATCTCGATTAAAGGGGCGGCGTGGAAGACCAATAACTTTCCAGGACAATTCAGAGCCTAAAAAGGTTACATCAGCTTATGATTAAACAACAAAAAACTATGGTAAATTCACATATACACAAAAACTTAGATAGAAACCTGGAATATGGCTAATGCTGTTTTGACCGGCAGCTCTATGGGAACTCCACTGGCATCTGATGGTTCTGAGCTGAACTGAGGAATAAGTTGCAATACACTGAAAAGTAAAAACCCGAAAAACCATTACATTTATTAAATTTATCCTTTTACGGGAGTAGCAATATCAGAAATGTATGTACTTTTAAAGACACAAACATTTTACATTTTAAAAAGGGATCCAATTAGTAATGTCAAAATTGTTGTATCATCTGGATACTAAGGATCCTAATAAATTATTCTGTTAATCAAACATTGTGATTATTCAGGTAACAATGTAAACTGACTGAAAACAATAATCATCACAATTTAAGCATTTTGTATTCACCCCAGAATATACCCCAAAACCAAAATGCATTGTGCTTTTTTATTTACTTTTTACGCCATGTTTACTTCACTTCATCATTTAGATCACATACTAGAGCAATGGCATGTATTATAAAATGGGAACATAATGAAAATGAAGGATTTTGGTGTAAATAATTGTATAACTGCAATGTTCAAAATAATCTTACTAAAATTTGATATTGCGACATGACATCAGTAGATCCAGCATATGCTTAATATGCAGTGAAGTTCAATTCAGTTCATTTATTTGCTGTATATTAGCTGCATATTTTATGAACATATTATACTCAAAAAGGAGTATGGAGTATGTGTAATTACCTGTTCACACTGTGTACACAGTCTTTTAGAGGAACCAGGAGCCCGCTGGATATGGGCAGTTGAAGTTCATCAGTCTCAGTGATCACGAGCATGTGTGGGCGGGACAGGGCGGGGCTCAGGTCATACAGGTGAACTCTGCTGTCATACGTCATCAAACCTACACAGACATCTGACAGAGAGTCTTCATCCTCTCTGAAAGCAAAACAGTGAACAAACCAGTAGTGATTTTTTGTCAAGACATAGCAATATTTCCAAGTTCTTGAAATTTTGACTGTTTGGTGGAATAGTGCAAAAATGTAAATGATAAAAATTTGACAAATTTTAACCACTTGTGTAAAAGAGCCGTGATACATAAAAAGTACACTAAAGGCATATTTTTCTATCTCTGAGTGAAAAAATAAAGCAGTTTGATATAAATATATTACCCATTCAGTGAAGCAAGCAGAGTGCGTATTTGATGTGTTATGAACTCTAAATGACCTCCTCTCAGCGCTTGAACAGACACATCTATGGCCAGCAACAGTACTGCAGATTCACCCTAAGAAGAAGAAATAAAAATAGGTAAGAAATACTGAATTTACTATTCAGTAAAATGACAGAAGTGAAAATCACATCACCTTGTGCACATGTGCAGTACAAAGAAACGTACGCTCACCATTTGAGAGTGGATGACCTCATATGACCCCATACTAAGTTCAGGTCTTTTCTCCTTGTCCACTCGAACGCCTTCAACTCCTTTGGTTGGCTGGTAAAACTGCCACGGTACTATAACATAAGATAAAACATGCCTATTATTTTATTACAATCAGCAATATATGCAATACAGAAGATTAAAATTGTCAATCCACTAAATTAGAATATTAGTATTTTGTCTGTAAGAAGAAAACTGCAATACAAGTGGAGTCTTACAAACAATAGTATAAGTTTATCTTTTCTTATTTGTGTACAGTTCACCTTTTCTGTAATACTGGAGCCTCAACTAAGACATTTACAGCCATATTATTCAAATTATCATCATTATCGCCCCAGACCTAAAATAAATAATTTTACCTTCACTGAGTTTTCCACAGAATGGGCAGGAGTACCTCTGCCCACAGTCCTGCCAGCCCATAGCAGGACACATAAAAGCACCACAAGAACCACAACCTGCAATACATTCGGACTCTGTGCAGTCTGGGAGGGAATTCTGGAGGAAAAAATACATCTTTGTTTATCTATTCAAACAAATTATTTAAGTCTGTGTGATTAGGGAGTAAATGTCCAATTCTGAGTAAGTATTACTATTAGATTTGCACTTTAAGATTAAGGTATTGAGATACTTATGGTAAAGTGTTCATTGCATTAACATTTGTGCGAAGACTGAAATATGCATTGACAAACTAATGCAAGAATGTTTTTTTTTTTTTTTTTTCAATTTGACGGTGATGTGTCATGCAGCCCAGTTTAATTAAACTACTGTATTTGATCATTAAATTTGGGTACCTAACATACTAAAAAAATACCATACCTGCCCAAAGTTGACTCCGGCCAGAGGGGAGATGAGAGCTCCCAGTGGTAAATGACTGAGCTGAGTGGTCTGGGCATCACAGGGAAAGCAGTAGGAAGTAGCTCGGATAGCAAACGGACTTGCACTGCCTGAATTCAAAAGATACAATACAAGTGTTTACATGCTGAAAGTACATGGGTGCACTGAGTAATGTGTCCCAACCAGAGGTGCAGGAGCATGTGAGCACAGAGCAGAAGGTATCGTGAATAATTCCAGATTTTCCTCTATAGTTAAAGGTTCTATATTACACAAAAATGCATTATTTTTTGTGAACTTTAACCCATGTTAGAATGTTTTTACCTCATCAAAAACATATCTGGAGTTGTATTGTGAGGGGGTTTGAGAGAAGAACTCAGCCTAAATATCCAGGGTTTGTGTGTTAAACATGTGTGAGTGAAACAAAACAGAACTCCGGGTATGTTTTTGATGAGGAAACATCATAACTAAGTCATAAGTAATGTACTATAGGCCCTTTAATTGGGTGATTTTTTTTTGGTAGGATAATTATTATTACAAGATTGTATAAAGATGCATTTATTTATCACAGACAGGGATACTGAATAAAAGGTTGAGAATTATGAGATATAGTTGCAGGTTCGTGTTACCTTTGTCTTCTATAGTACAGGACGTAGTGGGAAAAGGAGGAAGACGAGAAGGAGGCTCAGAGACATAGACTTTCCCCTCCCAATGGGCCTGATCCTCTGCCATTACTTTTACCTGGGCAGAGATACACTTTAATCATTTGTATATAAAGAATTGTTTTATGCAATAATCAATATCCAGCTACTAAACAATATTAGTATTGAAAATAGCTGATCAAATGAGCAAATACTGATACAGTAAATGTGAGCTTTCCTAAATTGTTTGTTTTGATCCATATAAATAGCATCTTAAGACCACATTGTAAAATTAAAGCCAGTTATTACATTGTGTTCAAAATGACATTATATTCACTAAAACAATATTATTTTTATCATTGTGATGTCAACATCAATGCAAAGATTCAACATTTTTTGTATCAAAATTGTTTTGTTTTTTTGACTAAATGATCTGCATGCAAAATAAAAACAGTAGGCAAAATATTAACTTAAAAAAAAAAAGAAATAAGAATAAAAAGGAAAAGTACTTGGCAAATTGGCAGAAATCTTGTATATGTTGTAACTAAATAAAGACAAAAAAGCTCAAACAATATTAAATACATACAGCACTGGGAAGAGACTCAGGGTCGAGGCCATAGCGAGACTCAGAGCTTGGAGACTGCCCAACTGCATCGGGGACAAAGTGCTTTACAGTTCCTATGGGAGGAGAGCAAACATTCAATTCTCTGCCTGCCTTTACTTACTATTATCTTCTTTTTTTTACAGTACTAAAATAAATGACAAACTCACCTGGATTTGTAGTTGTCCACTGAGGCTGCTGTTGAATTGGTGATGTTGGCGATGAAAAGTTTTGCATAAACCCAGCAGACTCCACACTTCCAGGCTGAAAAGGGCTGTATGGCTGATTTTGATTTGTATTGTCATCATACGAGTAATGGTTATTGGAAAAATTATTCAGAAGGGGAGACTGGGGTCCGTTCAGTAACCTCTGATCTGAGATATGTTGCTGAACAGGAGCACATGTTGACGGCTGGTTAATTTGAGAGGGGTGCGGAGGTGGGGGTTGCAGCTGCAGAGACCCATTGGAAATAAGAGGAAGCGAACAAGGTGGTTTTGCAGGATAGGTTGGAGAATCATAGCAAGGACCGGGCCAGCTTGTGTTCTTTAACTGTGAATGGTTAAAGGTCGACTCTGGGTGATGGGGGGAGGTCAGGGTGAGATGATGAAAAGTAGAAATGGGGTTGTGATTGTGTTGAATTGGGGAAATTGGGGACCAGCTGTTTTGTCCCGCCCACTGCTGAGGGGAAGCCGCGCTCTGATTGGCTGAAGACTCCATCCTCCACCATCACCATCCCAAACTGTCTTTCCTAGGAGATATACAACAAATAGAATTAAATAAACTTTAACATTTTAAAAAAGAGCTAAATGCAGATAAAATACAAACTAGTGCTACTAAAATTAACTCTTTGATACATGTTCACGAAAGGAAGTCAAAGATTGGACAGAAAGTAGCCTGCAAAATGCTAACACTGCAAAAAACCTCCCACGAGCACTGCTTTAAATTCATGGGTACGACTTCACTTTATATTATTTCATTCACGGGTGGATAATTAAGTCAGTGCCTAAATTATCATATTTCTAGCGCGTAGTATTACAATGAACGCAACATAGCCTACCTTGGTTTAGCGGAAACGATGGGGGACTTCACGACATGCACAGGACTCGATCGATTTACTGCCCTTTATCCTTTACATTTCCAATATTATACTTTATTTGCTTAATTTAACAAAGTATAACCTACATTTGCCATAATAATTATCTTGGCCGCAACGAGCAAACGATGGCTGATTCCGCATCTTCAGGTCTGCATCGATTACAAGACTTAGCCACTTCCGGCGTTCCTTTCAAAATAAAAGCGGAAATGTTAAAGGAACATGTTCTATAAATTTCACTTTTGTGAGTTATTAATTGTGGTGCTCCCTCATCATTGATTTACTCAAAGCTGCATTTTGACTGATTGATTGATTAAGTTATTCATGCATCTCTGCATACAATCTTGCATTTGAGTGTTCAGAGAATTTGTTTTCACCCATCCCTTATCTCCACCCACAGCCCTGTACTATAAATTATGCTAGAAACACAAATTCTAGGTCATAGATGTAAAAACATATGCATAAAATGCCACTGCTCAAAGATGGGGTCTATCGGTCAAGCAGTATTGAAAAGGAACTCATTGGACCTGGCATAATTTTTAGGCCATATTAGACCTATGTTATTATTAACAATGAATAAACTTTGAAGCGGTATTCTGCATATGTTATAGTTTCATACTAAAAAGTATAACATTTCTCCTTTAGGATATGATTTGGTTATTTGGATATGTTTTTTTCCCCAAATATCTAGAATGTCCATTTAAGTTGTTACTCTGTGCACCAGACCCAGACCCTATGAACCTATATTTGGATATGTTTTTCCCCAAATATCTAAAATGCCCATTTAAGTTGTTATGTTATTAAGTAAACCGATCCATCCATTTTCTCCCGCTTAATCCCATTACTCTGTGCACCAGACCCAGACTCTATGAACCTCTGCAGGTGGTGAGCCCACAGGAGGGAGGAATTCCTTGACAGTCCTTGATTGTAAACTGTTCATGTTTTTGGTTGATGGGGGGAAACCGGACGAACCCCATCCAGACACGAAGAGGAAACATGCTCTACACAGAAAGGCCCGGGCGACCCGGGGATTGAACCCGTAACCTTCTTGCCACCATGCCACCTAAGCAGACCCAGCAAAGTAAAATAAATTGAAGTCCAGAATAGAAAACACAAATGTTTATCGCTTCATCACACATTGCAAATATTTTTACATAAGGCTGGTTAATAAAACATAAATAAGATTATAACATTTTGGCTACTAAAAACAACTGCTCTTTTATAATGAGCAGTAAAAATTCTTAAATAGGGTGGTGACAATCCTCCAGAACTACAGATTTTGGCTACTACATGTTCAAAGTTGGTAATAGCCACTTGTATCCTGGGGGGGCCAGTTGGTTGGTGGCAGATTTTTCAAAGCGCTCCTACTCTCCTCTCTTTTCAGTGCTGTGATCCTGTTTCTCACATAGTCCTTAACACCCTTCCAGGAACGTGCCCTCAGAGCCTCAGGTTCAGCATCAAGACACTGGAGACAGTCCATCTTCTGAGGGATTTTATGTCCGTGAATGAAGCGCATCATGTGCCTCTCTACAGCACGCACCTCCACCTCGTCCCACTTCTGTTTGTTTTTCTGAGACGCTGTGAACATGAAAACAGGAAAGAGTAAGCGTACAGACTGTGAGGATTAAAAGCTCCATATTACACTATTTTCTGATCTATGTTATAATATTGTTACCTCATCAAAAACATACCTGGAGTTGTATCTATTCAAACATGTTTAACACATTAACTCTGCATATTTAGAATGAGTTCTTCTCTCAAACAGAAAACACTGTTTCACCTTGATATCATGTGGTAACTAGTGCTCCACTGAATTTTTAAACTCCACAAACCTTGACTAGAATAATTTTTATCATTTTAGCCCAGACAACCTTTGGCGATATAGGCAAACTAATAATAAAGGGTTACTCAAACATTTGAATGAAACAAAACACAACTCCAGGTATGTTTTTCATGAGGTGACAACATTAGAAAATGGCTTAAAGCTCACAAGAGTGAATTCTGTTTAACAGAGGAACTTTAAAAGTGGGATATAAAAATGTATATTATTGTTTATTTATTGTTCAAAGTTCATATTTCAAACATGTCCAAGTAAAGTGACAAAAATCTGAACTGTCCCACCAAACTGAGCAGAAAAAACTACTTATATGTGATGTCCTCTTCTAGATCATTGTTGTTCCTGCAATTATTAATATCCATAACACTTTTAAACTGTCACCAATTTAAATAATTTATTTAAATTTCAATTGTGATATTATGTAAATAACATCACTGATTGCAGTTATTTTGGCCTTTGATGATACAATTGTCAACAGGATAGTAGTGGATGTTTGTTACCTCTCTGTGGTTTGTCTGTGGCAGCGCGCTTTGGTACAGGGCCCTGGACTGGTGCCTGTACATGTTGGCCCTGGTCAGGATAATAAGGAGCTGGTCGGTTGTAGTTACAGGAGAATTGATTTTGTCCCCACTGTACAGATGTTTGGGTCCCTATATCTTCAAATGTCCCTATGATAAAAGATAAAGAACTCCTTGATTGTCCAAAAATGTGCAGTTGCCATCACAGATATACTCAGTTATACTCACCCTGTTGTTCAAGGATATCTGTCCTGGTGGTCTGTAAAACTTGATAGTTTGGTCCCAGAATCTGGTTGGCCTCATTTTCATCGAGGTTTAACATCTGCAGCATGGCTGAAAAGTGCATCCTGATTTTGGCTGTAGTGAGAGTTTTGGGAGATTTGGCTCCACAGTCTTTGACGTAGTTCTGCAGGATGGTGGATCCGCTGTAGGACGTCAGCGCAGTGGGTCTGGCAAACAGGAAGGGGTTCTCCACAGGCACCCCACACGCCTCACGGTTCTTCACCAGGAGCTCCAAGCCAAAGACAAAGGACTGCTTCAGCAGCACAGGAACTATCCGGCCACAAGTCCCTCGGATTTCAATCCGAGTGAAGAACCGGCACATGGTCCTCTCCAGGTCCGATAGGGAGACTCCAGAGTAGTTATAGGAGTCATACATTTTCCGGGTCAGGAAGTCATCAAGTCTTAAGCCTGACACCTCTGCAGGCTTCCTTCGGTTGAACAATATGACACGAGCGAGTATCACCTTGGCTAGAGCAGCATATGTTTCTGCAGATACGTGTTCCCTGAACTTGTTTTCAGCCACAGAGTGGGCGTTGGCCACATGAGAGTTTAGGCGTTTGACATCTTGGATCGAAGGCACACTCTTCTCCTTCACACGCTTCGTCTCTCTCAGAGTAGTGAGAGCACTCGCAGATACAAGCTTATTCCATTTTGTCTTGTACACTTCAAGGAAGCTTTGAGCAGACTTGGCTCTGCTTTCATCTCCATTTTCAATAGCATTACTCTCAACAATGCTGCAGAGCTTTTGAAGCTGGTATCCCAGTTTAATTGCAAGAGAGGGGCTGGTGTATGAGTTAGTCTTTGAATTGTACCCTGCTACAATGTTGACGGCAGAGACGACATGTTTGAAGTTAGCGGGCTCAAAGAAGTCCTCCATCTCCTTCAGAGGTGTTCTCTTTTGTGCTTCTAGAACCAGTCGAGCGATCTGTCGAAGGTTTTGTCTGATATTCTCGTGTCGATTGGGATCAGCTCCTTGCTGCGTAAACATGCCCTCTCCAAACTGCAGAATCACCTTATGACTTATAATGGCTTGTGTGACCGGGTCGTTGATCATTGGAGACAGAAGCCCTTTAAAACCTTCACTGATGTCTGGTCCCAGTGTTTCAAGCACACATCTAAACGCCAGGCGTTTCTTTCCTATTTTAGGCTCATCTTTGCTTTTGCTCTTCTCTGGACATTTCTTCATGTGTCTGAACAACCCTTTGCTGATGTACAGTCCCTGACAATACAGACAGTGGACAAACTCATAATCTTGGACAGGCGTTCTTGGTCTTTTCACAGCTGCTAGAAACCCCTTCCCCGTTTTGAGCACATCCTTGTTGTGAGCAAAGTTTCCTTTATTTTTCAGTCTATTCCAAATGTTTAGTCTCTCTTTGGAATGTTTGGGATGTTGTAACGCACTGGCAACCTCCTCCTGGTGACTGTGGACCATTTCAAGATGTCGAGATAGTTTACTGAAGGGTTTGGAGCAGAACAAGCAGTAATTCTTCTTGTCATATACTCGCTTGCCTTTCTTGCTCACACATTGTAAAACCAAAATGGATGACTTGGGTGTGTACCTTTTCTTCAGAGATCTTTTGCGCTTGTCTTTGGCCGCCGGAAGAGCCTTTGATTTTGCTTTAAGTCGAGTGTTACATGTGGATTTCTTTTGAGTGGTTTCATCTGAGGAACTGTCCACCGAGTCGGAAATCTCGTCAGCACTAACGGGTAAGAATCCAGGACTATCATCATCCCCTGAAGGAACATCTGCAGACTGTAGAGAAAAATATAAATAAATATTGGTTCAGTTGTTGGGCATATACATTAGTGTTCTATTTCATCCAGAACATTTATTTATACAAAGCCGTACAGTAATTGCCTGAGAGATAAAGAAAGCTGCAGTTTTGCTTAATTAAGAAGTACAATTAGTAACAAGAGAACAAATTGTGGCTACTCTTTCAATCTCTTCAACCTCTGTGTAAAGATTACAACAGTGTACTAACCTCTGAAAATTCACTGGACCCATCATGATATTCTAGAGGTGCAGTATCATTTGTAACAGGAGTCTAAAATAAAAAAAATGAAACAAGATTACTGAATTAAAGCAAAAAACAAAAACAAATGCTGGATGGATTTATACTCGTACCAGGTCAGCAGCAAGTGATGCCTCCTCACTTCCAGTGTCCTCTGAAGGCATTGTTTTCAGCTTTAGAAAAAATAATGATTTAAATATGCTAGGCATTTAGTGAAAGTGACAAACTATGGAAAAATAGACATTGTTAAAGTATAACACTTACAAGTGCATCCAAATCTGACAGTTTTTTAAGAAGTTCCTCCCGCTGCTGCATAAGTGCACTGCGTGATTCAGTACTGGCCTGTAAGGCAAAATATGTTATGTAAGTTTGATAAGTATCTGGCTATTAAGTAGATAAAGCTCCATTCTATTTCTACTTAAAGGGCACATATTACACTACTTTTCTGATCTATGTTATAATGTAACCTCATCACAAACATACCTGCAGTTATGTTTTGTTTTATTCACACAAATTTAGTACAAGCTCTTCTCTCAAACAGAAAACACCTAGTGAATATTTGGATAATTACAGCCCTGGAATTGCCCATCATTACTAAACTAAAGGTAAAAGGTAACGGTTAACTTGAAAACTACTATATATGCCACCACAAGGTGGATCAAAGCATTTTGAGCTTTGGGGATGCAATTAGACTAATAATAAAGGATTACTTAAAGCTGTGAATGAAACAAAACAGAACATCAGGTATGTTTTTGATAAGGTAACAAGATTATAACATGGTTTAAAGCTCAAAAGACTCAATTTTGTGTAACATAAGACCTTTAAATAAATACACTGCGAATTTATTTACCAGAGATGCTGTGTCTGTTCTTTGCTCTGTTGAGGCATTTGAAGGTTTCTTCTTACTTCCTAAAAAAGAAAATAGATGGTTATAAATTTTAGCCACTTTGTCAAATGTGCCTTACTAAGTGCATACTAACGAGTTATGCACAAAACCTTTTTTAAGTTTAACATGCATTATTATTAATCACATTAAAGGGATATCACAAAGATAATTCACACTGCTATGACCAAATTGTGAAATGCTTAGTTCAACGTCATTGCTCTAATATGGTACCATTTAAAAAAATCTAAATTTCTCAATGCAAAACTTAATGTGACATAAACAGCTGTAGATTTTAGATTTCATTTCTATGTAATAGATGTAGAAGTGACATTATTTTGCTTCTATAAATCTAACTGAACCTCAATAATCAATAACTCTAAACACATAATATCATCAATCGCATGGTAAATACGAACAAGCTTGTTTACAGTTTGTAGATTAGATTCAACTTTATTGTCATTACACTTTACGTTAGTATATTTAACTAGATGTGCAACAGAATAAAATTTTATTATGCGCTGAGAGAAATTTGTCTTAGACTGCGCCCACCATTGGGGACAACATTATTATTCATTATCATTATCAATCGATGACATTCAAAATCTGTTAAAATGGGAATTGAAACGACACATAAACAAAAATAACTAAAATAAAATGAAAACAACAATGAAGAAAGTAATTAATAAAAACACCACAGAAATGTAAACTATGAAACAGAGTGCTACCAAGGAACACCTTACCTTTGCGGTTTTGCCTCCACTGAGAGATTATCTGAGTGGGAACGGCCGGGATGTTCACTTGTCCACTGACAGGAGCAGGGTCTACACCTGTTGGTTTGCTCCTGACAGCCTCGTTTGATCGTTGTGAGCATGAGGGCAGACTCACAGGTAGGTCCTGGGGTGCATTGGATAAAGGCTGATTTGACATCAAAGGCTGGAATGACGCCAGATGTTGAGTTGTTTGGTAAAGAGGAGGCCGTGTCATATTTTTGCCATGATTTGTAGGTGGCATCAAAGGTGTTTGACTAAGCTGAGCGAAGGAAAGAACATTGGAAATACTGGGAGAGGCTGGAGCAAAAAGAGAGGCTGATGTCGGGGTACTGCAAATTTGTGACGTTTTGAAACGAGCATTAGATTGAGCATTGACTCTACAAGGTAAGTTGTTGAGGCAGTTTAGACCAGATGTCTGTATTTGGTCGTAGATGGGTCTTGAGTCTGCAGAGGAGCCCAGGCCGAGCTGTTGAGAAGTAGCCAGAGGAATCAGAGGGGCTCCTTGAGAGGGTTCTCCTGACCAGCTGACCGACCCGGCCCACACCGGACAGGGCATGTGGTTCTTATTGGCAGATGGGTCGTCCATCCTCCTCCTCCTCCTTTAACATCAGATCTCTGAAAAAATATAAATAATTAGCCCAGAAATGAATATACATAGATAGATTCCACTTTACAATATAAGTCTGAAAATGAATTAAAATGAATTAATTAGAACAATCCATTATGACTAATCAATTGTTGACCATTAAAATAATAGTATTTGTATTATAATTGTTTAAAATTTTCCAGACTACAGGGACTATAAAGACTACAAGCCAAAATACCTTAAAACTATGACAGTACTATGGCAGTACTAAGTCAAAATATGAATAAATGAGTAAACAATATTTGATTTTCCTAATTAATCCAATTCTTTCGTAAATCGAGACTAATTAAGACAATTAGCACTGACTAATCGACTACAAAAAATAAAAAGAAAAAAAAAAAAAAGGAAATCGCCTAATAATAGTCCTACATAACAAATACCCCCGTAGATTGCATTTGTTTATAGAACCAAAATAATATGAATCAAGTAGCAAGGCCTCTGTATTTTTACCGCATTTCTGCAAACATTGTAGGCTAAAAACAGCTATTGCACCTTGCGTATTATATAAATCGACACGCAATAAAAATATATAAGTCATTAGATAATTTATAGTTTCAGAAAAAGAAACAAACCAGTGAAAATTGTGGTAAATCCGCTATGTTTTTGTTTAGAGTTTGTGACGCTCCCATGGACGACAGCGGCAGAACCAAGATGGCGGCTCCGGCTCTGCATTGATTACTGCCGCCTGCTGGTGAGGGGTGGGATCTTTTTGGTAGGGCAAAAACTACAAAACTTCACAAAACTAAATATCTTATCTGCCATCTATGCAATTCAAAATTATTGTTATTATTTAAAGGTAATGTATAGGCACATTATAAAGTTGTTTCCATAGACACAACTTTATAATATGCCTAAATCCTGCATGCATGTTGATGGGATGGCTACAAAAAAAAAAGAAAAAAACTCCTTATAAACATAGGCTTTCATACAAATGTAGAAAATGCATGTATTTGCAAATATGAAGTTTTAGAAGTAAAGATATATAAAAAATAATAATAATAGGCAATGGAAAATAAATTGTTCCATCAGATTTTGAATTAGAAATGCCTTTACATTTCCTTTCCAGTGTATAGTTTTCAATTAGTTACAATTTTCAAAATCAAGTCAATATTTTTACACTGTTACAGTTTAGCATAGTCATTGCATATAGTAAAAGTTACTTTGACAAGAAAACTTTTGGATGAACAATATGTTGCCTCCGAAATTCTTTATAGGCCTGCTCTATAAACAGAAAAAAGGACATGAACTCAAACCAATTATTCAAATGCTGCTAGAATTAAATATTTCCATGTTTTACTTGTATTTCCTTATTGCTAGTAGTCCCAAATGTCTGCATTTTTGTTAGCAGTGTACACCCCATAATTCATCTTTCTTCTGATCTTTCTCTATGACTATGACATCATCACATCAAAACCCACCAAATGTTGAGAAGTCCCACGCAAACACTTTACACTAAACGCCACATGAGGAGAGCACATACCTGAACCACAGATGTAATAACAGTAGAAGGGACTGGCAGCTGAATGAATATTTGATTTGGTTTGTCTCCGACCCAGAGTGTTGTAATATTGATGTGGTCCAGAGGCCAGAAGGACAAGTATGAGGAGAACCTATTCTTTTGTATGGACTGTACTGAGGGTTCACTGACCAGTGCACAGAGACAGTATCAGACTACAACAGTGGTGGAAAATACTATGGGCGGGCTTTTGTCACAGTGTAAAATCTAAACACACACTCACATCACATGGACCAGCCTAACATAACAGGTTACTAGTCCAAAATGCTATTATGTATTAGCCCGTCTTACTGAACATGCACAGTGGAGCCTTTTCCACAAGTCGGATGCAACTTCTCCAATTGGGGTCAAAAGTTTTTTAGTGCACAAACTCAGATTTTTGCATGTTTATTAGCCTACATGTCAATTCATGGAGTCTCTTTTATTTATTAATTTTTACAATTTCTCAGTTTTGCATGTTTACATTAGCCTACATGTCAATTCATGGAGTCTCTTTTATTTATTCATTTTTACAATTTCTCAACTTGTGTTTGACCAAAGACATACCATTTACTCACACAAGAGGGCAGTGTACCCTATGTCCCAAAGTAGACAGACGGTTCTGAAAGGACTTGTTATGCAGAGTGGAGTGCATAGAAAGTTTAAGGTCATTACAAAACATAGGTCCATGAACTACAGGCTACAGACAATACTTCAACTATTAACAGCAAATAACATCTTAATTCTCTTAAAGAGCAGACAGAGCATAACATGGCCAGTGATTTGGTATTTGTGCAGCATGTGGTTATAAGGTTAGATATAGTGGCAAAATACTAGCTATATGTAACTGTCAATTAACATTTCAAAAGTGTGTATTTCCTTCAGGGAAACTGTAAACAAGTGAAGCATAGTTCAAATGAAGAGAGCAATAAAGTTTACCCTAAACCAGTGCCCAGTTTTTACCCTAATAAAGTGATCACTTTGCCCAAAAGATTCTGTATTTTTTGCAGAACCACTACAACAAAATTGGGACCCAACTAAGAATAAACCTGGAAATAAACCTGGACTAGACCAGTGCTACAACCAAACTGTATTAAGTGTAAACAGGTCTAAAATCACAACCAAACAAAGGCATGAAAGCATCCATCGTTGAATTTAACTAGGTAATGTGTCATTGTTGTAGGAAAAGTGGAAAAAATCTGCCCATTACCTTTTTATTGTTGTAAAATGTATTTTGTAGGGTTTTATTCTCAGTGTTTCAAACCATAGTGAAATAACACAAAACCTTCTAGTATTTAACAAAACTATAGGGAACTTTGTAGTAAAAATGTGTTATCTCATCCAAGATATTGTTAGTTCTACTGACAAAAAGAAAAAAAAATCAGTTGAAACAATTAATTACATAAGATTATGCTTGTTGAAGTGACAAATTAAATATGTCTGAAATCTTTCCTGTTCACCTCAGATGCATTGACCTTTGACCTTGTGTATATCACATGTCATTGTCAATTAGTGTTTTATGACAATCTCCCAAACCTTGACATATGACCCTGAAAAACACTTCCTGACTGGTGCCACGCCTGAGTGAAGGCGCATGCAGCTGTGGGCCGCATCCCACTTCTGTTCATTTGTCTCCTTGACCCCTCGACTCCTCAACTGGCAAATCTACAGGAACAAGACAAGACAAACAATCAGAAACATCTTACCTGAGGAGTTTATTTAACTCAGGAGTCAAGCTGAGGAAAACAGACACATTTTTTATTGTCCAAATACTGTCCAAGAAAATAATTAGAGTTGTTTTAAAGTTATGCAGGATTAGAATGAATATATATATTTTTAGTCAGAAAACTATCAAATAGCTGCAAAAAGATTAGACAGAAATAAAAAGAAAGTTAACCTCCAATGTACAGGTGTTTACGCTTCAAAATATACCTTGAAACTGCATTTTTTGAGATAAGTTATTATGATTATGATGATGATGATG
>JACN01050091.1:0-19372 GCA_000787155.1 Scartelaos histophorus
TGGAAAAACAAAGAACTGGTTCCAGAGGTGGCGCTGGCTCTGGACCAGGACTGTAACCGCCTTGGTGGAAAAGCAAAGCAGTCTTGCCTCTCCACAGATCTGAACAGCAACTAGGCCTTACTTACTGCTGGTTTCTTTACAGTTATAGGCAAGTTTAATGCCATAACGTGGATCATTTCAGCTAAAGAGCCCATATGACGCTGTTTTCTGACCTGTTGTCAGTCTTGCATATCGACACCTTCCTAAAATAATTGCAAGTAATTTTTTTTAGGTTTTTCAGGAAACACAAAATACTCCCCCCAAAATTGAAATTACAGCATTTTTTTGCCTTAATAAACTTAGGCAAAAACATGATGATTATTTTAGGAAGGTGACGATATATAAGCCCTCAAACTGAAAACACTTTTTAAACCTAATGACGTCACATAGTAATACAGGAAGCTCTTTGCGGTGCTTTTAAACTCCATACACTTTCGCTAGAATCATTTGGATAATTCCAGCTCTGAAATGGCCCATCTCTACTAAAGAAAAGGTAAAAGGTAGCTGTTAACTCCAAAACTACTTATCATGAGGCAGAACAAAGCATTTTGAGTTTTGGAAATGCAGACAGCTTAATAATGCAGAATTACTGATGTGTGAATGAAACGAAATACAACTCTGGGTATGTTTTGGATGAGGTTAAATAAATTACAGCTCAAAAGCGCAGGAGTTCAGCTTCATATACAGTAGCGCCTTTGATTTTTCTCTCTAAAGGCTTAAAGGTCGCCGTTTAGGAGGCTTACTCGGCGTTATCGGAGTGTAAACAGGTTTCGAAGCCGGCGAAAACATGACAATCACGCTAACATCTCAATGTCTAAGTAGTATTTTGCGATGACTGGCTCCGACTCGCCTCATTAAATCATCCGTTCACGTTCGATTTAGCAATAAATTTCAGTTTGGCAGTTTGATCCTCCCTCACTTCTTGGCGCAACGCATTTTATTGAACCTTGGATTTTGCCTGAAGCTACAGCCAAATTGCATATCCTTTTCCCAAATTCTAAAGCAGATGGCGATACACACTGGAATATAGCATCCTAAAAATTGCTTATCTCTCATTTTCCACTTGCTCTACATAGCGAACATGCATGATTTTACGCTCTGTTTATTTATAGCTGCAGAAATACCCACACTCTAAAAAAAAAGCATACGACATAATCAGGCTGACAGATAGGGCTGTATCTCGGGATAAGGTTATCTGAATGGGGATTTTGTATGCTCCAGGTATTGCCGCGGCTTCTCGCAAACGTATAATGGCAAGTGGACTGGAAAGAAAAGCTCCTCTCAAAGCCCCGCCGAAGCTGTCATTACGGGGCCGACCTGCTCCAAAAGACTAACCCACCCCCCGCTTTTAAATATAAATATACGATCAAAAGCATCGGAGCGTCCAGGGAAATGGAGCCTATGGTAAACTGCACCTGTTGGAGGAGGAGGAGGCGCCGATTAAAGGTGGTGCTGTGATGGCAACAGAAGCAGACGGGGACCAATCCTATAAGGCTCGTCTCGTCTTGATGATGTCACCTGCGGCCTTTGAACTTTCGGGGTCGTGTGAACTCAATGTGTCACATACGTTGAGTCATCACTTATGCGTTTGTCAGTGTTATTCGTGCTAAAATAGTTCTACCGTGAAAAATTGCAGATTACAGCTCATATATAGACAGTTCTTCCTATGATAAAATGGATTCTTGTTTAAAAGGCCCGTATTACGTTATTTTCTGATGTTATTATGTTGTTTCTTCATCAAAAACACACCTTGTTTCATTCACATCTGGGTTTTTAGGCTGAGTCTTTAGCCTGAGTTCCACATGACGTCACAGGCTGATCTCATACAAACTCCGTACAACTTCATTAAAATCATTTAGATGATTTCAACCCTTGCCAGTCTCTACTGAACAAAAGGTAAAATGTAGCTGTTAACATGAAAACTACCACTTCATGACATCACAAGGTGGAACAGAGCATTTTGAGCTTGGGAAATGTAGACAGATTCATAATAAAGTGTTGCTCACACAAGGGAATGAGACAAAACACAAGTCCAGATATGTTTTTGATGAGATAACAATGTTATGACTTGGATTAAAGCTCACAAGAGTCAGCTTTGTGTAATGTAGGACCTTAAAAAGTACACCGTGTAACTTCTCTGGTGTGGAGGGTTTACCATCTACTTGTATCCATGGAGATGTTATTGCTGGACCTGGAATGTCCCAGTGTGGCATTAAACTGGTCTATCTCCATGTAAAAATCCTTGTCACCAATGCTGCACCTCCTGGAAAGTCGAGTGAGGTGCCTTTTTAATACCTGACTTATTTCTTGTAAATGTTTTTTTTTTTTTTTTAATGCCTCCATAAATTAAATTATAAAAGCACTTTGCCAAATCAGATGACGCAAGCTGTCTGCATATTTGTAAAATTATGTATCGATTGCAAAACTAAAATAGATCCTCAAAACACATTTTGGGAAGAGAGTTTGGGGTTAAATGACCTTTAGTCATTTGAGTATTTCTCCACTATATGTTTAGACTGTCTGGATTTTTTTATAATTACTGTGATGCTATTGTTATTGCAATCATTTTGGCCAAGATAATCATGATTTAAAAAAAATGTTTTAATATTGCCATGCAGGTACTTACCAATTTGTGCAGGATATTAAGATTAGGTTTATCAAATGCCAGTAAGTTAGCTCATTTTACTAAAACACACTTCAATCCATTTTATTTTAGATTTTTTCACAGACACCTGTTTTTTTAGGTTTAAAATTTTACTTCCTGGCTGTAGGGAAGTAGGAAAACTCCCCTAACGTACACAGAAATCATTATCTGACAAATGCAAATATAAGAAAGTCATGTCTCCCTCTGTGATGTCATCACTGTGTTTTAAAACTCTCTACTTCCTGTGCTTTTCAACATATTTAGGCCACCATTAACCGGATATTCTCCATCACTGACGGAATTTTTTTAAAAATTGAAAATCTGAAGGTGTCTGTCATTTTGACAGATTTCACTGAGGGCTCTAAACCATAAATTGAAGTTGTTCACACCCCTGTCCAGTTGGAGGCGAGTGTGCGCATTCATTATTACTATTGTTATTATTTATTATCTCGTCATCTCGTTTTTTGGCCTCACGTGAGACTCGACACGTCTCTCTGTCCGGGTGCTCGGTGCGTTGCAGAGATACAGACTGGACTCTTTGGAGGTGCAGTTGTGCCACTGGTGCACAAAGAGCTCACGCTGCAGGATTTTCTCCCAGTGAGGCGAGTGTAGCAGGATCAGGACGTCCCACTTTCAGAGCGTCTCGCCAACTTCTAATCACTTCCCTGGGAGAAATGTTCCTGACTTCAAAACTGTGGCTGAAGTGGCGCTGGTGAGTCCAGTGTCGCAGCAGAGCACGGGTTCAAAACAAAATTAAAACCGCCATAAGAAGTCGTCTGTCCAAGGCAAAGACGCAAAATCTAATGACAGTTGCCTTTGCAGCATCTCACTCGATGCCTTTGATTTCTGTGGCCTGGGAATTCAAGTTCTGAAACTTCTGAGACAATAAACATGAATAACCACAGAGATTTAAGAGAACAACATAATTTTAAAGGGATTTTTGTTTTATTTTTTCCTTAAGAAAAGGGTAAAGGGTTTTGTTTGGAGGGGCTTTAGTTCAGGCAGCGCTGGTGGAAGTGCTGGACCCTCCTCTGCTCCTTCACTGTGGTCACTCCTTTTGGGGGGCTGGGGGGCTGTGCTCTTTCACTTTTACCACAGAGTTTCAAGAGACGTATTTCCCACTTTTACCACAGAGTTTCAACAGTCGTATTTCCTCTCGAGCAGAGAAGAGTTGAGCTGAAAGCTCCTGCACTGACACTTTTGCATTGGCTTTGACATTTTCACCAAGTGCAAAACCAGTGGGAGAGTCTCTGCAGGCCTCTGGGTCTAACCTGCTTGTGGTGCGATTCTCTGCCATTAAA
Organism: Scartelaos histophorus; assembly: GCA_000787155.1. Taxonomy (NCBI): domain Eukaryota; kingdom Metazoa; phylum Chordata; class Actinopteri; order Gobiiformes; family Gobiidae; genus Scartelaos; species Scartelaos histophorus. The sequence goes on from JACN01050091.1 coordinate 3,985, forward strand.
TTGTACTTTCCTTTTAGTTGTTTCTGCACCTTTTCAAGAACTTCCTTGGTGTAGATCAGCTCTTGTTTGAGTTCAACTTTGTCTTGCACTAATTTGTTGCATTGACATTGGAGCTTGTTGTAATCATTTGTTTCTGTCTCCAGCTCTTCGTCTTTCCTTTGGAGAGAAGCTTTGAGTTTCTTTATCTCCAAACTGTCAGTGTTGTTCCTCAGTCTGGAGTTTTCGAGCTCTTGCTTGAGCTGTTCGTTCTCCTTCACTTTAGAACTGTACTTTTGCTCATTAACTTTGTCCCGCAGCTGTTTGTCTTTGGTGTGGAGAGCATTTTTGAGATTTTTCATCTCCAAGTCAAAGTGCAGCCCTTGAATAATTCTTTCCTGAGTCTTCAGTCTGTGCTCCAAAGACTCGCTAAATTTAACCTGATCTGCGAGTGCAGCCCTCGCTCGCTCCAACTCCTCTCGGAGCGCCCTGACCAGAGTGCTCTCCTCCAGAGGTGCAGGGTCCTGGACCAGGGGTGGATGTACCTGGACAGGACTTCTGCCCTCTGGACTTGAGGACTCCTGGACTAAGGCTGCGGGGTCCTCTGGTCTTGAGGACTCCTGGACCAGGGGTGCGGGGTCCTCTGGTCTTGAGGACTCCTGGATGTTGGTGTTAGGAGAAGACACCAGCTGGGTCTCCTGCGGCTCATGCTCGCTCCCTGGTGGTGTGGGGTTGAGCAGAGCCTCCAGGTCGAAGCCCTCATCATACAGGTGTTCATTGTCCTCTGCAGTGTAGAGGAACCAGGGTTTGGAGAAGAAAGACGTAGAGCTATCCATGTTTGTGTGCAAGTTCATCGGTGGTTGAGAAAGGAATGAACCAGTGTGTGAAAGTCGAGCAGTAACCAGTTTTCAAGTGTGCGGAACACGTTCATCTCCATGGTGACCAAGGGTTAAATCCAAATAAAAAAAGTGAAAACAAAACACATCAAAACAGAACTCTGTTATAGATTGTGGCTTTTTCATACTAAATGTGATCAGGTGGGTGTGGGTGTGATCGTTGTTCACATCAGTGTGGTAAGAAACTCTGTGTTTGACGCTGCAGGTGAATTCTGCAATAAACAAACCTAAATGTCCCACACACAGAATTGACTCTTGTGAGCTTTAAGTCCTGTTATAATATTAGCAATAAGTTTTGATTATAACATTGTAGTAACCAAACATAGTTCGGGATTGCCATTCTGCCTTTGAGCAAAGCTTTTAAATGTGCAGTACCGCATTATTACTTAATAACAGGTCTAAACCAGGTCTAAACTAAGCCCATCCCAGAACTATTCTAGGACTAAACCAGATCAATACTAGATCTCTCCCAAGACCAGAGGTCGCATTAACCGAATATTCTCCATCACTGACGGAATTTTTTAAAAGTTGAAAATCTGAAGGCGTCTGTCATTTTGACAGATTTCACAGAGAGCTCTAAACCATAAATTGAAATAGTTCACACCCCTGTCCAGTTGGTGGCGAGTGTGCGCATTCATTATTAGGCCTGAGCACCAACCTGGCGTTGGGCCTATTATGATTTTTCAGCAGTGCGAAGCAAGTGGTGAAAAATTCGCCACAGGGATAAAGAAATGGCGACACACCCGGAAAATTGCAGAAAATGGCACCTATGGGAGATGAAAACATCAACTTTGTCTTAGAGCCATGAAATTCGGTACACACTTTTGTCATGTAAAGACAAACAAAAAATATTATTATGGCCCCACCCCCTGACAAACCGGATGGCGGCCATCTTGGATTGAATGTGAAATCAGCGTTTTCACTCACGTCACATTTTAACGAACTCCTCTAAAGGCGCTTCACCCACAGGGCTGAAAATCACTGTACATCATCTAGAGAAGTGGGACATCAGAAGTTATCTGAATTATTTTGATAACTATCACGGTTTACGTGCAGCAAAGCCACAAAATTTGACCAAAATTTTGGAAAATTTTGAATGTCAAGATTTGCTCCTGTTCACACATGCTTAGTCCGATCTGGATGAAATTTGAATCACTAATGCATAATCTCAGCCTGAATATAATACACTATAAACCTATGAAAATTCAACACTATAGCGCCCCCTAGAAAGACATAAATATCAGCATTATCGGATTTGTACCAAATTTGGGAAATCAATTCTAATCATTATACCAAGCAAAAAGTATATTATGTATATGAAGAACTTTTCACCGTTGGCCAGTAGGGGCGCAAAGACTACCCCCAAAAATATTTTAAAAAATATTACAGGCACATAATTAGTCTAATCATGCTGAAATTTTAATCACTAATGCATAATCTCAGCCTGAATATATACTGAAATACACTATAAACATATGAAAATACACTATACTACTACACTATAGCGCCCCCTGGAATATACATGAAATGTCAACATTATCGGATTTGTACCAAATTTTGGAATTAAAATCTAGGCATTTTTATGAGCAAAAAAGGTATATAATGGATATGAAGAAATTTTCACCATTGGCCAGTAGGGGCACAATGACTTTGAATCACTAATGCATAATCTCATCCTGAATATAATACATTATAAAGTATATTAAAAGTGTACACTCTAGTGCCTCCTAGAAAGGTATAGATGTCAACAATATCAGATTTGTACTAAATTTGGGAATTATATTCTATGCATGACTAGGAGCAGAAAAGTATAATATGGAGATGGGAAATTTTTCACCCTTGGCCAGCAGGGACGCAATGACTCCCCCAAAAATATTTTAAAAAATATGACAAGCACATACTTTGTGCGATTGTGTAAATATTTGAATCACGAATGTGTACACGGGGGTCGCAGAGGATGGTGGTCGTGGGGTGCCGGGGGTCGCAGAGGATGGTGGTCGTGGGGTGCGGTGATCGCTGGGGGCGGTGGGCAAGGGCTGTTCAACGCCGCTTGTGGCTTTAATTATATTTATTTTTGCTTCTCGATTGGTGCATCTATGTTATAATGTTGTGTCCTCATCAGAAAACACGCCAAGGCTTGTGTTTGTTTCATTTACACCTTGTTCATTTGGATAATTTCAGTCCTGGAATTGCCAGTTTGCTGAATTAAATGGCAAAGGCGGTTAACTGGAAAACTATCACTTCATCACCTCAGGTGGAACAGAGCATTTTGAGCTTTAGAGATGTAAACAGAATAAATATTATAAAGGATTACTCAAACATGGTGAATGAAACAGAACACAACTCCCCGTATATTTTTCATAAGGTAAGAATCATTATAACACCACTTAAAGCTCACAAGAGTCAATTTTGCGTAATATAGGACCTTTAAATTGAGGAACAGTCTGTCTCACAGCGTCCCTGGACAATGACATGTTGATCCCCTGGGCTTTGGACGGTGACCTGCTCTTGACTGATGGAAGTGGCTCAGAGATAGCTCTAGATCACATGTTCAAATGCCAACGCTCACGACGCACTCACAAATCTTATCTGTCCCCCTGCCCCGGCCCTCACCCCACGTCTTCCTGTTGTGTTCAGGGGCCCTGCGGATTCCTGTGCCAAAACTGTTATAGCTGGGTCAATGGTGGGTATTAGTGGAGGTGGAAGAGATACTTTAGCCTTTTCACGCTCGCAAGTGAGTTTGATCATAAAAAATGAAGAATGTTGCTATTGTAGTTCAAAAGTATATATTCTACCTTTTAAATGGGAAAAAAACATATGTGAATTTATTTTTTATTATTTATCTGTGTTTATATTATATTATATCTTATTGTCTTGTTATCTAATTGAGTGTTGAAAGCCCATTTATAGTTTGATGACAAAGTTCATGTTGTGTGAGATGTTTCCATGTTGCCAGATAATAATAATACATGATAGACACTTGGAATATCAAGCATTTGTGAATAATTCAGTGCATTACGTAACTTTTCTGGTGGCTCATCACCACGTGGATGCTGTTGTTTCCCTGGAATGTTCCATAGAAAGACATTTAACTTGTCTTTCTTCATGGAGATGAGCAGGTCAAAGATCTCAGTCGAAATTAGAAAGGCAGCCCAGCTCACAGTAAGAATGCATCTTTTTTGAGGTATATTTGCACTATATAACACCTATAATGCTAGAACATAAGTTTAATGCTCATAATTAATGTGGTAATGTTTGTTTTTATGTAATATGCAATGTCACTTACCCATTAAAGGTTCTATTACACAAAATTGTCTCTTGTGAGCTTTAAGCCCTGTTATAATGTTGTTACCTCCTCAAAAACATACCTGGAGTTGTGTTTTGTTTCATTCACACATGTTTGAATAATCCTTTATTATTAGTCTGTCTCCATCTCCAAAGCTCAAAATGATCTGCTCCACCTTGTGATGTCATGAAGTTCTTCCTGTATTACCTTATGACACCACAAGGTGTGTTTTCGGTCTGAGAGAAGATCTCAGCATAAATGTGTAGGGTTTGTGTGTATGTGTGAATCAAACAAGACACAACTTCAGGTCTGTGTGTGAGGAGGAAACATTATAACCCACATCAGAACATAGTGTCATATGAGCCTTTTAATCTTAGTTCTCCTAAAAAATGTGAAAATTTGCATCAGTTCCGAACCTACCAGAATTCCCGTGGCTTCTTATTGAGTCATCCTTCACGTTTAGTCATACGCCGTCAAAGTGTTCAGCAACGGCAACAACCAACAACAAAGCAATGGCTCCCAGTGTGCAGTGAAATCATTCAATCAATACTCGCTTTTCTTTGGGCAAATAGCAAAACTCCACAGAAATGGGTGACCTTTACCAGCGCTGCCAGACATCCAAATTGTTTTTTCCTATTTTATAAAATTGTAGAGGAGGTGCGAGGAGTTTTGAAAGGGGAGATAGACGGGCAGATAGAGTAAATTGCATCTTCACTGTTTCAGATTGACATACGGCCATCAAGAAAAAAAATAAAGCCTTATTGACTCTTTTGGCAAACACACAAAAAGACTTTCATTTAAAGGTGCACCGTGTACTTTTCTAAAGGAGCCTCTGCCACCTGCTTGTCTCTCTGGAGATTTGATTAGCCTGGAATGATCAACCAGGACAAGTTACAGGCCAGGTCTGCTGAGAGGTGACCCCACTGACAGTAACTGAGAATTATCTATTAAATATTTTGAGCAAAACGCCTGTAATTGAAAACTTGTACGTGTAGGTTCATGTATTTATCAAAAATTAAAGTAAAATTATCTCTTTTGAGCTTTAAGTCGTGTTGCAATGTTACTATCTCATCAAAAACATATATGGAGCTGTGTTTTGTTTCATTCACACACAAATAATCCTTTATTCAAGATCAAAATGCTTTGTTCCACCTTGTGATGTCATGAAGAGGCAGTTTTTCCAGTCTATAGCAACATTTTACCTTTAATTCAATAGAGACCGGCATTTCCAGGACTGAAATTATGCAAATAATTCTAGTGAAGATGTATGGAAATCACAGTGGTGCATTTAATTTTCTCTGTTACCAAATGGCATCACACTTAAATAAAAGTTAGGAGTTATGTGTTAAACATGTGTAAATGAAACAAAACACATGTCAAGTATATTTTGATAAGGATACAACATTAAGAAAATACAGAAAATACTGTTATATGCCCTTTAAAGGAAGCTTTGGCTACTCTGCAATTGGGCTTTTGGTGGAAAATCAACTTTTTCAGTACTATAATTTTGATTTTGCATTTGAATTTTGCAGAATTATACATCACATGCCCATAGTCTATTTATTAAGAAATGTCACAAACACACTAACCAACTTGGACCTCGACTGATGGAATATACAATTTAGATTTTAGTCTTGGACATTTTGGCGATGATTACACATTTTTCCAGTGTCTGAAATAGTTACGCTTTCTCATATTTTCCTATAGACTAAATACATTCTTCTGGCAGTGTTTTTCAGTCAGAATCTTAATAAAGGGGGGATCATTATAGTATAGACCTAGATTTCGTTGCCAAGTAGTCTTAGATGACGTCCGTCCCTAGATCATAACCCTACTGCGAAATCAGGTCGGACACTGGGTCTAAATTAGACGCTAAATCCTTCTGTATCATTTAGCTACAATGATTTCTTCAAATACGTCAGCACTGTAGGCCACTTGTTCCGTTTCCAAAAAATCCAAATTGGACCCCCTCCCCTCCTCCTCTTCCCGAGCGCTTCAATGCAGTTCAGAGGGGCAGAGCAATGAGTCAGATCTCTTCCCCAATTATAGCTGCATCCTCTGGTTTGAGCTCTTTTGAAGGCATAAAGAGAGACAAGCAAAAACACACACTTTGAAATCCACCCTGGCTACTGCAGCTGCCAGGAGATCCATGTAGCCAGTCAGCGGAGAGGAGACGCCACTTGAACAGGGGAACGAATGGGAAGGGAAGGAGGGTAGAAGGAGGAGGGGGGCTTGTTGACCGTCACCGAGCCAAGAGGAGAGGGGAGAAAAGTGGGGTGGTGCTCGAGGTGGGGGTATGTGCACGGCTCTTACAGGGGTTGCTTTGAAGTTTCTATTGAAATCTTTGTCCCATTCAGGCTCGCTGGCAGCAGACATCTCTACTAGAGCCCGAGGTCCCTCCCCCTGCCACGGCCTGAACGGGGAAGGGGGCAGGCACGTCCGCAGGCTGCTGTCCATCACGTCGAGCCTAATTAAAAAGAGTTTGAATGCGTTCTATAGACTTCTCACTCTCTGCGCCACTTTGGCTAACCCCCCACCCTCTCAATCTGCTCTTCCCATCCCATTCCAGGCCAGAGCTAGTGCCTTCTACCACACGGGCTCTGCAAATGCTATTAGCACACTGTTAGCCAGCAAATAACACACAATGTGGCTTTTCACAAGAGGTATAGATTTCACTATTATTATGATTTCTAATTATGTTCATTCTACTTTTATATATAGTACCACACCTGCGTACCTACTATTATTACTACTACAATTACTACTAATGCCTACTATTTGAATTAACAATTACTACTTTTACTACTACTACTACTGCTACCAATGCAAAACTGATAATCTGCACTATAATACTCTACCTACCACTACTACTAATACTCCTACTCCTAATACAATCACTACTAATGCCTACAATTTGAATTAACAATTACTACTTTTACTACTACAATTGACACCAATGCAAACCAATGCAAAACTGATAATCTGTACTATACTACTACTCTATCTACTACTATTACTACTAATACTACTTGTACTATTTATCTTAAGCTATTGATCAAAGTCTAACCTGCTCCTTCTGTTCAGAGTCAAAATTAGAAGAAGTACTGTCATCACCCCAATAACTACTGACTATCACTATTACTACCGTTACTACTACGACTACTATCTATTACTGTTACTGTTAGTTATAATGCAACTAAATTCAAATACTGCAATATTTTTAGCACAGATGTTTGCTAAAAACTACCCCTAATTCAATATAAATCTCTACTTCTAATCCTTACATTTAATACCAACATGTTTTTACAGCATATGTGACATTACTACTACCACAAATTTCACTGCAACCTTGTATAGCGAATAATACCTCTGCTAGTACCCGTGGGTTCGTTTGCACTTCTTTTGTACGGCCATCACACTCTCCACTAGGGCTTCACCCCCACCCTCTTCATCTGCCCCATTCCCACCTCTCTCCACTCTTGTCTTTTTTTCCTTTCTTTCTCTTTCACTTTTGTTACCCTCAAAAGATCGAGGCACCTCTCCAAGCGCCACAGAGCTGTAGTGTGACCTAATGTTTGACAGACAAGTTACCTCGGAGAATGCACTCATCTATCACACACATGTAATTCTATTAGAAGGGACAGGGCAGCCCCCCGGGACAGAATCAACCATATTCCTCCCCTTAATTTAGCTCCTTCTCTAAGCCCTCCAGGGGAAAAGCTGCTCTAAAGGTGGCCTACAAATGGTGAGCTAATAGATGATGAAAAACGGCAAATGGATTCATGGCCTAAAATGTAAGTGCGAGTGCTTCAAATTAAACTTTTGGTACCACTTTGTAATGACTGCACCTTTATTCACCCTCACAAAGAACGGATTAAGAAGAGTGAACTGAACACATATGTTATTAAAGGTCCTATATATATTCTGAGCTTTAAGACATGCAACAATCCTGTTACCTTCTCAAAAACACACCTGAACCCTTCATTATTATTCTGTATACATCTCCAAAGCTCAAAACGCTCCGTTCCAGAGAACTACCCTTTACCTTTTGTTCAGTAGATTGGAAGTTCCAGGACTGAAATTATCCAATTGATTCTAGTGAGGGTGTATGGATAAACACAGCAGAGCACTTTCTGTGTTTTCTGTTGGAGAGAAGAATTCAGCCTAAATACACACAATAGTGTTTGTGTGATAAAACATGTGAATGGAACAAAACACAACTCCAGGAATGTTTTTGATGAGGAAACAACTATAACAAAGATCAGAAAATAGGAATGACCCAGTTTTAGTACAAAGATAATTAAGTAAGTATAATTATTGTTTTATTGTTGTCTGATTTTTTTGTTATATAATTGTAAGAAAGTACAGAGTGGTGGGCTGGGGTAGGGGGAGGTCGCCTCAAAAGCCCCCGGATAACGCAGGATGTTTCAAACATGCATGAATCAGTCGAAATAGAAAGCTAATGATCAGACATCATGGTTGTGATTTGGGATCCACTGATTCACCTTTTTCAGTTGCAGTACGGATTCTGATATTATAGCTTTAAGTACCCGTCATTACCCAATATCAACCACCAGTTTCAGACACTGAAAACAGCATTTATTGCTTTAAAATAAAAATTAAGTGAAATATAACTTACCCAAAAGAGTTATGTACCTGTTATTTACCATTCAAATTACTACAGAACAACTATGTCTAAATAAAACTTCAAACAACTTCAGCCAGTAAATATTACATGAATGTATATGTCCAAACAGGATATGATCTGGACTGATGTTGTTGATAGTTTTCAGCATCAGCGCTGATATCTGCTACCACAGAATGATTAAAAGCTCGTAAAAGTACATTTTTCATTTTTGTATTAAGAGCAGAAAGCTTTCTGCCACAACTTTCCACATTTCTCAGAAAAAGTTTACTTTGCAAATACCCTTCAGTAACTGACTTGAACATCTCCCATTTCTGTTTAATAACATGCCTTTGCATACAATGTGTGTGCAAGGTGCGTATGGACTTGTTAAGACTTTCCCATAGTCGAATGCTTTCTTCTTTGATATGGGGCATCAAAGAAAATGTTTCCTTTTTGAATTCTAATCGCATCCGACTGGCTTTAAAAAGGTATAATACGCCTAACTGTGGGGAGTGAAGATTCAGCGATACTGAGAAGCTAATCAGGATGCTCTCAATATGTTTACATGTAGACAGAGATGGTTACACTAAACATCCATTGTCTAAGGCTTGTTATCAGGTCTAATTACTGATATGACGGGGGAGTGGGGGAGCGCGCAGAGGAGAGAGAGCCTCGCGTCTCCTGCTGGGAAGCTAAATTGCGGCGGACATGTTTATCGTAGATTGTTATTTGTCTGTAATCAGAAGCTTCCTGTCAGTCAAGGAAGGAAGGCAAAGATGAGCATGAGGAAAGGAGACAAGGAAAGGAGCGAGGAGAGGAGGAGAGGAGGAAAACGTCTGGACAGCAATCAGGACCAACCGCAAACAGGAAATGTGCAGTCTACAGGATGCACCAGCTGTGGATCTAAGCCAAATTCATATAGTACAGTAGTGTTAATTCAGCTGCATGTGCTAACAAGGCTTTAATTACTTCTTAAGGCAAAATAAAGCTGTTTGGTATTTAAGAACAATATCACACCCACTCAACAATAATAATGGGATGTACTGAAGGCTTTAGGCTACTTAGCTCATATTTAAGGCAGATGTTTGGTTTTGGAACATTATATACGTAAGCCCACAGGTATAACACGCATCATTACATTATGCAAACCAGGTTTTGATACTTTGCAGTTGATGTCAGCATTTTCTGGGGGTGTAATGCTAACTAAAGGCACTACTCTGTTAAAAGCTCCGCGTTAAAGTTTAATCTGAGCTTTGTTTTAACAGTCTGACCAGAAACAGATGACAGATGAGTTGGAACTACAACCGGTGAGCTGGTTTGTGCTGTTAAACAAGTCCCTCTCACATAACATGACCTAACTGGTGATTGCCAACAGTTTTTCAATTAGTCACTCTCACCTTTTTTGTTGAAAGTCAAATACCTAAACAGGACCATGAATGTTTGCACTGATAAAACTGTATATGTTTTCAGACTATCATAAATCTTTGTAGCAGTGCTTACTCGTATGTCCATTGTGTCACCAGTACATGTAGAGCACCCCCAGTGTGAACGTAAAGTATCAGCACATTTAAGAACATCCCGTGTCTATGAATGGTGTAGTTGAATAAATGAAGCGGCACGATGGGTCCTGTCAGTCATTTTATCATTCGAAGATCAGTGTTAGCATTTGGATATTTTCAGTTAGGCTTGTTTAATAAAGATTTAAGAACATGTTAATCTCAGAGATCTAGATCACAAATCACAATAATCTTGGAGGAATAAATTTGGATTTCAATAAATTCGTCTGAAATCTTCTGGAATTTTACAAGCCAGTTTTCTAGTATGATTTTAAAATGTGCAAAATTCCTTGAAATTTGAATAGTTTGTTTAAGTACTTCACACAGATATATATAAATGGACATTTCCAAACAGAAAGTGAGTATTGGTGCACTTGCAGCTCCACTGCAACAGGTTTGGTTGACAGTTTTGCTCAGGGCCTCTCCTGACTGAACCAGCAATGGTTCTCTTCTTTATACAGTCGATGGTTGCACACTAAAGGTGCACTTTCTGTAAATTCTGTTAATTTCTGATAAGGAGGCTGCCATTTATCTCTATGGAAATGAAATTGCTTTGTCTGAAATGTTACACAGTGGTATTAATGTATCTTGCATTTATTTACAGACAACTTCTAAAAACTACATTGAAAAACATGTATTAAAAACATGTATTAAAAACATGTCTTCTTACTCTGAGTGCCACTGTTGCCATAGAGACAGATTGTGGAACATTCCAGGAAAAGCAAAGCATCTGGGCACAAGCAGAAAAGTTACACAGTGAACCTTTAACACGAATATACCCTCTGATAACACGCTGATGGACAAAAGCCAGTCAATCTCCCTGTTTGATTGATGATAGTTTTACTTGTAGAACCTGGCTCAGTGTCTGCTGTGGGGATTCTTCAAAGTCTCTTTATCAAGGCTTAAACTGCAGCCACAAAAGGATCTGTAGAAACCAGTGATTAGTTTTAGTGGATTTCGTCCATTGTCAGCAAGACGTCGATTGATGAACCACCAACCTCTGGACCTCACTCACTCACTATATGACTTTATTCCACTGCAGAAAAGGGGCCAAAGTTCTCGTGGCTCACTTAGTGGTATTTAAATCATATACTGCGTCTAATCATTTTTAGATTTACTTATCTAAAAATCTTTCCACCTTGTTATCTTGTCGTTGCGAGTTAATATATCACTTATGGTTGATACAGTCGCTCCCTGGAGTTGTGAGTTTTGTTTCACTGACACATTTAACACACAAACCTGCATATTTAGGCTGAGTTCTCTCAAACTCTCAAAAAAAAAAAAAAAACTCTGTTCCACCTTGGGATGTCATGTGCTAATACAGGAATTGCTCCACTGTGTTTTTAAAATCCATACGCCTTCACCAGAAACATTTGGATGATTTCAGCCCTGGAACTAAAAACTACCATGATGAAACTACCCTTTGATGGCGTCACAAGGTGGAGCAGAGCTTTGGAGATGTAGAAAGTCAAATAAACTAGGATTACTCAAACATGTGTGAATGAAAAAGCAAAATCACAACTCCAGGTATGTTTTATCATGAACTAACAGCATTATAACACGGCTTCAATCTCACAAGAGTCAGTTTTGTGTGATACTGGACCTTTCATAACAACATTAAACAGATAAGTTTGTCTCTCATTCCTTCTTTTATATTTCAGTAGAATCCCCCTTTGTGGAAAACACTTAAATCCTGTTTACCCTTTTTGAAGCCTCACTTGGCTTTCACTGGACAAGTCCACTTTCCGTCTCTCATTTATTTATTTCTGTCATAACAAAAAATTATGTAATCACTTTGAATTTAAAACACTTCTGCCCCCACAAAATGTTATTTTTCATATCAAATTGGTTTAATTGAAATAAGACAGTAAACTTTATATTTCTAAAGACAAGAAGTAAATATATCGCTCCATAAAATCCCTCTTAAGCTACAATAACAATGAGAATGTACTCTGGATTGTAAACTAACCTTTCTTAGCCTGCTTATACTGCACTGCTTTCCCTTTTGTTCCAGTGGGAGGGGCCTTGTAGAGTGCTGAGTTCTCACAATAAAATGACTGAAAGAAGTGAAAATACTAAGCAAACAAGGGGACAAAGTTAAATATGACAGGGCACTTAAGTCTATTCAAATGTGAAGTAAAGGCATGATTTGGGTGAAAACTGTGCACGAGACACGCTTGTTTACTCATAGCCTCCTGGTAATCCTGCGCAGTGTGAGTGCGAGTGCAGCTTTAACTATTTGACGTTTTTATAGCAGCTAAAATAGTGTACATGGGAGGAATTTCACCCAATTTAGCATTTAACGGCAGTATAAACACCCCATAAAACTCATTAATTCAGCCCCAGGTTTAACGACTTTTCCTTAAGTTGTCCAAACGGTGCAAAAGGAAAATATTTAAAATGCGTATACTTTACATTTGAGCTAGAAACAAAAATAGACTAAGGCCAAATACGTCCCATATGTGCACTGGTGAAATACTGTGGTTTTGGGGCATTTTTGACAAAGTACTGTGTCGCAAAATGTAATGTATTTTTTGGCATTTGTTTGAATTATGCCCAAAAGATCATCCGTTTTGTATGTGCATGGCAGTATACAGTCAGATTTAGCCCCTGGGTTGCTCCTGTCTTCTCTTCCAAACTTGGACGTGCTGACAGCAACAAATGCAGTTACATTGGCCATTGTAATTGAGTTATTACTTTATAAGAGCTGAAAGTGCTTTTACAATGCAGTTGGTGGTGGCCCAAAATGGTGTCACGAAGTTTAAATCTTGGTGTAATGAAGTACTGTATGAAGGAAAATATACAAACAGGAAAAAAACTTTGGATTTGCAGTGTTGACGTCAATAATGAAACCAAATCTGACATTGCATGTTTTGTAACGGTGAGATCTGCAACTGTCCGTGGTTTATCCGCCTAAGGCCAGACAGGAGAGGATCCAGAACCCACAAAGAAAGGTTTAGATTATAAAAAAATACATCAAAAACACAGATAGAAAGGTCCAAATTGCTAAAAGGATAATATTGAAAATGTGTGTATTTTTTATTGTGCGAGAAACAAAAATAGACTGAGGACATTTTAAGTAAATGTGAGCCATGTGTGTTTTGGTAAAAGCAAAAATGTGTGGTTTTGAAATCATCCAAAAACAATGAAGTGGTTCAAGTTTTTATGTGCATGCTCGCTTTTTTGCATGAATTATTCAACTAAGATTTGAGTCGACTGAAGCTATTTGCATTTATAAAGTGGACATGGACTGACATCACAAAGTTAGGAGGTTCAATCTCCGTTATTACCAACATGCTGCGGTTGTGTCCCTAGGCAAGACTCCATGAATCGTTCCTTGATGTACAATAGCTTAGATCACCATTACCCAAAAGTGCCATAAAGTTGCTACCAATCACAGTTCATTCACTGCTTGTTGCTTCCATCTGCAAAGTGCACGATTTATGTGTTCTACATGTATGTGTATGGTAGAATGTTTAAACGTTACCATGGAAACACAATGCACACACCGAAAAAAATAAGACTGATGCCCAATAGACTTATTTAACAGTACGAATCAGCTTTTCCAGCAAAATCAGTTCTTTCTGGTGTGTTAAAATAAAGCACTGATTAAATTCTAATTTGAGCAACAGAACTTCAGACAGAGAAGAGCCTCCAGATAGCTTCAAGGAATGTTGATGGCGTTAAATAGAGGTTCCCTGTAAGTGGCAGAAATCTATCTTAGCTCCTTGAGGTCGCAGTTTAGGTAAAATTGGTGAGGAAACAACAATATGCAATAGATTAGAATGGAAAGTGAATCCCAAAGAATCCCCGCCGCACTATTACCGCATATTTAGGATTTTGTATAGGTACAGCAACAACAAAGATCATCCAGTGTGCTAAACCTTTCAAAGTAAAAGATAACCAGCTTGCGTAGTGTAGACTTTGGATTACTGTTTTCCTTTCCAAAGTGGGGCTAAGCTGATCCCTATCAAATCCACTGTATACCATCTATCTTACATTATCTATACAACCAACAATGCACTCGGCCTTTACACGCCTGCGTCCATGAATATCCTACACCAACTTTTTTCCGTGCGTCTGCCTCTGAAAATAGTTTGTTTATGCGAACGGTAGATTCCCACTGTTTGAACGGCGGCGTGTTTACAGAGACCCTGTGTTGTTTATGTGTCTGTATTTCCTAAAGATGTTGAGGGCGGGGGCCGGTTTGAAACTCTGTGTGAGGGACATGGGAAGTTGTGCGTGCATTGTGAGCGCGTATGTTTGTGAAAATGTGTTGACCCAATGGTTAATGGGTGTTTGATATTGATGGCAGCTGGTACATCCCGTGTCAAACCTCATCTCCCCCTCCTCACCTCCGGTTTTTTTCGTGATAACAAAAGGTTTAACCACTTGACCCCTGGATAGGTGCTTATGGGGACCTGTGTTACCTGGATCGACGCCTTAAGAGGTCCTACAAGAGCTGCTGGCCAACGCTCCTCCAGCCTGACCCAAGGAAAAGGAAATGAGCTAGACTTTATTAAAGCTACCCTACTACAATTACGACTGCCCAGAGGTTGTGAGGTAATTATAGCATTGTTTTGAATAATTTGGACTTTGGACTACTAGTAATTATATTGATTTTTTCCCCGTAAAAGCCTCAGATAGTTTTTTCCCGTCCTGTGTAATTTGTGTTTTGAAAAATGGAAATCAGGAAAAAACATGTTTCTTTTTACTAGAAAGAATTATTAGGAATTATTTGATAGAAAGAATGAGGCTAAGCTCAAATTAAAAATAAATAAATAAACGTTGACCCTTCCTAAATGATGTCACCATATTAAAAAAAAATACAAAACCCTAACTATTTGTACAAGCATAATAAATTAAATGGAAATTAGTGACATATATTATTTCATAAGACAAGAAAAGATAAGATTTGCCTTTATTAGTTCCACAGTGGGGAAATTTCAGTGTTGCAACGCACAGTTCAAGAACAGCAGGAAAATGGCAACATGCAATAAAATAAAAGATATAAATAATGGCTTAAAATAAATAAATAAATAAATAA
>KN510478.1:0-19544 GCA_000787155.1 Scartelaos histophorus
ATTATTATTATTATTATTATACAGTAACACACAGAGGGATAATAGAGATAGACAAAACATCCCAATTTAAAAGAGTTCAAAAGGTTGGTAACAACAAAAACATACACTGAACAGAGTGGGCATATTTGGACAAAGGGTCAGACAGGAGAATGGAGGAAGGGGGAGCATGATAAGCACCTGTTTTCTTTCATTTGTTCTGGAGGTTGTCTCAGAGCACTGGAGTAATTACTGCTGACATTTCAGAGGGACATATTGCTGTTTGGAGGGGTCACTGTGGGAATGAGAGCACCTGAAGACAAAGGGTTTTTCATATTAGATGGGGTTATTAAAAATGGACAGTAGCACCTTGTTCTTCTTTCACTCTACCCTAGCTAGACTTGTACTTTGGATTTCAATTGAGCAATATTGAAGTCGGCCTATTTGTTTAATAGCCTATTGCAGTTAAATGATCTTAGTATTATTGCACCCTCTGGTGGGTGTAATAAGTAAGCATGGCTGATGCAAATATTCCTATAATAAAATTACAATTTCATCAGCCTCTCTGTGTATTTCCTTAATTGAATTCTATGTTATGTTATGTCATAATAACTCCTTTACTAAGCACTATTCAGCCTAAGTTTTAATTAACCTAAGTTTTAATTAACCTATTCAGTGATGTGTGGTCTAGGCCCAGGCACAGCTATGTGATGTAAACCAGTAACGTCACATCACAGTAATCAAAATGCAATGCTAAATGTTTGTGCTTAACAACGTCATCCGAGAAATGCAATTCATAACAAAAATAATATAATGTCAGTTCCACATTGCAGCAGCAGATGGCGTCCTTAACGTAAAATAAAAGGAAGGCTCAGAGAATCAATCAAAACAGCTGACCCTCGGTTTGCTCTTAATTTGGGATCTATTTAATGGGTATACATTTATCTTAACATTAGCAATCATCTTTACTACCTCATAATGCATACAGTTGATATGTCTGGGGAAACTTACAAAGATATGGGTTATTATTTCTATTCATTTTTTACACTTAGCCAAGTGGAGTAGCAGTTTATGATCCTCGATAACCAGATTTTGTACTATATATATTTATACAGTGTTATTGTTGGGGCTTTTTGCATCACATTTCAGTGTTTCATGATGTTTTGAGTATGTCGCACACGCACACAGGACCGCAGACGCTCCTTGATGACCCACCGTCTGCTCATTTCCGAAAGCTTACGGAGATTCACGGAGCGGCCCCACCTCCGCGCAACAGCGACTCTGTCTCGGCTTTACTCCGAGGAGGAACCCGGTGCTCCGGTGCTGGTTCGTTTACTCATGTATCCCGTTAATATGGGGGTCTACAGATGGCACCGTTAGCGTTTTCCAGTTCCCGAAACCGACCCAATGATTTTGATGGCTCTTTGGTCTGGGGGGAAGTGATTTTGTGCCATCTATTTTTTATTTTGGGGGAAGTCTACTTGGGACATACTGAGCTCCTGGATTGAGTTCTAGCAGCCATGAGCTCCGGGGAAGGAGCAGACGAGACTCCGAAGGACGCTAGCGACTCAGCGGCCCTTTTCAAGACAGGTAAGCCCGGCGCTGAACTCACAACTCGGTGTTTGGCCCCTGGGAGCTGCGCTGATGGTAATGCTACATGAGGGACATTGTTCCCATTTGTTTCTACGTTACTGGCCTTGGCACACTCTTCTAAATCGGTTGCTGTTTTGCCCCCCAAGAACACATTAAGAGAATTGCTCATTTCAGTAAAGATATGTTGGATATTATCATTACCTTGTTAAGAAATTGGTTGCGAAGACAGTTTATTGATAGCGTTTAGCTCCAGCGCTAATGTTGAGAGTTGGTTTACGGAGGACACATGCTTTTGACAAATGGCAACTCTGAATTGTCTTGTGTCTGTCTCGTTTCTCAAGATATCCTTTTTTATCTTCACATTTTCTCGTTTGGTATCATAATCGGTATTATTTTAACATATCTGCACACAACTTTGTGCGTAAAAGGTTTGGTTTGGTCTAGACCTTCATGTGGCACACAATGCTTAGTTTTGCTACTTAGATTAAAGTATTGCAAATTCCCATTTTATGTTTGAATCAGACATAATATTTCAGCAAACGATGTGTGTTCAATATTAATCCGTAGTTACAGAATAACTTGCTGCTATCGTTTTAGTTTGTTCGGATGCTTATAGGGTTAGCAGCGAGAGCTAGCCTACATTTGTGAAACTGATTTGGAGAATCCTGTCTGCTGGACAGCGAGCTAATGAAAGCTAGCAGCACTAGCGTGGCACTCTGTCACAGCCATGACAAAGCGTCTGGTTTGCATCGATGACTATACTGGACCGGCACGTAATTTGCCATTATGCTCAAGAAAAAATGGTTTAAGATGCACATTATTTGACCCTTTTATGCTTTTCCTGAATTAGCATAAGCAACCGGGCTATGTAAACAATACATGGCGTGGCACATAGAGGGATGGGTGTGCTCAGGGTGTTAGCTAGCAGTGTAGCACACTTGTTTAGGCCAGTGCACAGAGCGACACATGATAGTAAATCACACCGCGTCAGTACTTCACACATCCAAGACGGGATGAATTTCATATTTAGCTGTCAAAGTGGTTTCTTTTGAAAATAATTACATATGAAGATATTTTTATTATTCTGTAGATGTTACACATGCTTTTGGTTTAGTAATTCATAGTGCTGGATTTTATGTCATAAAAAGCAGTTCTCTCTGGTAGCAGACATGTTTCTGTCATCTCACTAAGGCAACCTTTGAACACAGCCGAAAGAAGCATTTAATCCGGGTTACTGTGTTCTCTCTCCCCCATCCTGAAATTGCCTGTAATTGCAGTCCTGAGAAGTGAGAACTTGGAAGTAATACGTCCAGCAGCACAACAGTACAAACCCTGTTGCATTTCAATGTGTTTTAAGTGACCGCTGGTTAGAACATTTGACGGTGTGAATGACTCTAAACAAAAGCGCTTCGACATCCAGCCCATGGCCCTTCTGGTTTAGTGTTGTGTGAGATAATGAGCCACAAAGAGAAGCTGAGTATTGCTTCTGTGCAGATCTGATAGCTTCCCTTTTAGGGAGGGATGTGAAAATCTTTGAGTTGTGATATTGCTCAGATGTCATACTCTGCATTGTATTTGACTGCATATTTTATACAGCACAGCTGTATGCTTTATGGTCAGTCAGATGTTGGTAGTCAGATGCTGCATATGTTGTGTGTAATAGAAACATCAGTTATTGCCCATTGTCTTATGCCAAAAAGCCATTTGGAGCTGCAGCAATTGATAGCATTGTGTAAAACAGCTTTTATTTACATCTATTTACAATGGCAAACACATACTGGTAGTATGGTGGGAATTGCACCCCTTCATAGAATTATTATTATTGTAAGTTGAAATCAGTGTTGTCAATTGCAGCATAAAAACACAATGCCATACTTTTTACATGTACATTTTGTCACTTCTTTGTGCGTTCTAATATTTCCATCTCCAGCTGTTCTTGATTAATGTGCCCTACATTTTAGTGCTTGTTGAACTGTGCTTGTTACACCGCTTCTTTTTGAGGAAGCCTGGCATCAGTGCAGGCATACTGATAGGAAAGTGAATGGCAGGCTCCTATACCTTGCTACATAATGATCACGGATACTTCAGTTCAACACCAGTCTTTTATGCTTCAGTGTGCTGAATTTGAATTGATTTGTGTACATTTATTATTGTCTCAGTATCAGTAAGCAATTTGAGCTTCATAATTTTCCATTTGGTACATCTGGGCAAATTCAATTTTATCTGTACATTTATAGAATTTCACATTGCATGGCCCAAAAGTGGGCACTTCTGCCCACCATTCTGTCTGTGAGCACAGCCCACTGTTGCTTTTTCACACCACTTTTGCTCCCCTCTTTTCTTGTTTTGCTCGTGAACTTCCTCCTCACAGATGCGGGAGTCTTGTTCTGACACGCACAGGTTTGAGTGTCTTGCCACAGGCTATGCTTATTTTTCCTTATGTTACCTCCCTCCATCCCCAACCCCATCGTCTTCATTTCTTTTTCCGTCCTTCAGCATTGCTCTTTGTGTTTCCAGTGAGTTGCCCCCTTCTAAGTTCTCCAATGTGTGTTTCTGCTGTTTCAACTTCAAATAGCTCTGTCTTTCAGAGTCTCTGAGCCTCTCAGTTCTGATACAAAATAATAAAGACTAGCTTCCCTTTCCATTATTCTGTCCTCCAGACTGGAATTAATACCTATAGGCCCTCAGCAGAGAAAAGGGGAGTTCTGTTGTGGCATGCTGTCAATCACCAAGTCATCCCATCCCAAACATCTTGGGCTTCACCGATGACTCAGAGGCTGATAGCCTATGTTACTCTGTGAAGTGGGAGAATGTGAGCTGCCAGTAACTTCATGAATGAATGTGTAGGTGCTACTCAATGCCGTTCACAGGCCCAGCCATTGAATGAACGGTGGTGTGTGTTTTGGCATAGCAGAGAAACAGACAAGCTAAAGAGATGAAGTAATGTGATCCAAATGCTGCGTTTATGACTGCATCGAGTCAGGATGAGGTCTGCACACTCAGTAGCCAGGGCCCACAGACTAATGGTTATTGATCCAGGAGATGGAGACTGATTGAGGCCCCTCTGTAAAGGTTTTCTCCAGGCGTAAAGCTTCCAAAGTCCTACAACAGAAGCTCAACTAATGCCCAACATGAGTGCTTTTCCTTTATCTTCTGTTGTATGGGACTGTTCGGATTAGAGGAGATTTACTGTCTCCTATCTTGGAACTATATATTCAGTACACAAACTGCAAGCCAGAAACCCACATAATGTACATTTACTGGCATCAAAGATGCTAAAGCTTCTAATACCTGCTTACTCTGTTTGCAGTTAAGCTAATTCTTAATTAAATATGCATCGTGGTGATTGAGTCATAAGGTCAAATTACAAGTATGGAATGAACTGTGTGGCTGTATATTTACAAAATCAACATAATAAAGTACAAAGAAATGATAGTAAATCCCAGATTTTGTATTAATTTTTACAAAACTTCGCTTGCCTCCTCAAGGCATGTCTGGCCTGAACACAGTTTGACAAAATGGGTCTGAACCATATCCTGTTTCCCCAGTTTGGGTTGGGTGTGATTGACGGGGAGATTAATTGTCCATTTGCATAGAAAAAATGCATAGATCTTAGAAACCTTGTGGATGTGGATTTCAGCAGAATTAATAATCAGAACACTAAACTGTTATTTATCTCAGATAAAAGAAGTCACTTTTCTTTTGGAACTATATGAGCATTCTTGGGAGATGTCTTCTGCATTTGAGATGCATGATACAGTCCCTGTGATTAGCCCATCCCAAGTTTGGACAGTGTTTTTTCACTCTGTTTCGATTGCAGACCATTCTATATCTGAAGAGCAGGGACTGACACATTCAGTACTTCTTTTTAATTATTGTTCCTGGCTACTTTCCTTGTTGCTACTGTCCCTGTAAATGGCTATCAGTTGGAATCCAAAGGTTTTCTGCTTAAAGCAATAGCTGATGTTACAGACATTATGTAGACATCTGTAGGTCTCCAGTTTATGTTGTCAGTTAGTGTTACCTTTGGAACCAATACCTTTTTATGAATGAGATGAATGCAAAGGTCAAAGGTTAGTTTGTTACCATAAGACTACTGACAGAAGAACAAATGTTAAAATTTCAATTTGGCAATGTGGGACATTTTTCTTCACCATGGACAACATTGTCATAAGCCTTCATTTGAATTGAAATGTTGTTCTGCTAAACTAGAGTTGTTTTTTTCTCCCAATCTCAGGGCTGTGAGCCATTCTACTAAGACCAATACTTCAATTTTGTTTATAGCCCTAAGCATGGATGATGTCAGTGTGAACTTTTAGGTCTATCACTGTAATGTAACCCTCAATCAGAACAAAAACTTGCAGCTTACATTTCAGTTGGAACTATTTTACTTCCTTTTATATGTCCCTAAGAAATGCTTTTGTTTTTGTTGCTGAGTGTGTGCAGTTTTTGTGTTGTGATGTGCACAAATGTTAGGTCTTCGCAGCATTAGGCCCATGGGTGAGATTTTATTGGATTAATCCTCACTGGGTTATAGTCAGTTTGAAAGGATAGAGGATTTACCTTTCACAATCCTCCCTTGCTTTGAGAGATGTTAAGGCAGGATTTAATTTGCAAATTAGATTGAAGATTAATTTAATTAGTAACAACTCTTGGCTTGGACATGCTAGAGGATTTTAAATGACCTGAGATTTAAAGATAAAATAGAAAATTACCACAGACATGATGGTATTTTGTATGAAGGACAGTGACGCCACACACGCCAAACACACAAAGATGGAAAGCAGTACATTCAACTTCCACATTTGTGTCCTTCACTATTACCATGATATATGAGCTGTCAATGGCAATCTGTGACTAGGGCTGTGCAAAAAATATGGATACATTGTATTGTTTAATGTGATGATACAGTGTTGATACTGTGGGCACTGTATCAATGTATCGCCAAAAGTGTTATTGGTATACACTGTACTCAATTATTTTGTTATAGCGCCACAGTTTTGTTGCTCGCTTAGAGGAAGGAAACTTGTTTATGCAATACATTTGACATATACACTGTTTTGATGATGATTAAAATGGGTGTATTTCATATTAACTTTGCAGATTTTTACTGACCCATATCAAATCGAAATTCAAATTGAAAGCTGTATTAATATATGTATTGTATCATGGCCTTCATAATGATATACAGCCCTATCGGGGACACAGTCTGCCCTGTTCTGAGTGGCTTTTGTCAAAATTCACTGCAAGGAAACTATCATCGATATGTTGATACTTTAGTGTTGATACTTGAGTTATTGAAGCTGCAACCTGAAAAACTGCCTAATCACATTGTTCCAGGACAAATCTGAATTATTCTCTGACTGAATATTCCCTTGTGTATCTCGACCTAAGTACTATTAATCATGTACCTTTTTATGCATGGCTTTATTTCTGCAGTACCCACAGCAGCTACAATGCCTTGCCTGAGGTACGGGTTTTAGGAGTGGGTTTATGTGAGCCTGGTCTGGATACAAGGCTTTTTCCCTCTGAGCCTGCTTACAAACAGACACAGGATGGACAGTTAAGATGAAAAGACAACAGATAAACGAGGTTTGTGGAAACTGGTTCTTTTGGCTTGTTGCTCTGTTAAATCAAGTCTACACTCAAATAATGTTAGTTCATTGTTTTGGGCATTGTTAAATTAATACTTGCCACTCTCCAACTATTGATGAACAGCAGTTGTCTTAAAATCATTTCCACTGTTCAATTATATTTTTTATGAGAAAATAAACCTTACCCTATGATGACTTTGAGTGATAGTTTGTGCAATATAATCAAACAATCTTGTAATAGTGCTTTCCCTAAATTCCGAGACTCAAGACCTTATCTGAGATGGCTGAATACAGCTTATGTTCAAAGTAATTTTTTGTTTGTATGTTTGTTTTTAATTGAAAAGTCCTTGGCAATTTATTGTCTGAGAACAAGTCAAATTTTTCAGCACTGACTTTCTATTTTAGATATTCAGTGTCCTATTAAAGTTGTTCAGATTGGCAAATTGTGAATTAGGCTTAGGGTTATCTGTGTTAACATGAGACCCATTGCACCTCTAGACTCATGCAAACCCACTACTCCTGTGTGTGATTATAAAAAGCAGCTTGTCCCACTTTTCTGTCTCATCCGCCGCGCTCTCTTTTGCTAATTTCACCGACGTGACAGCTAATTGGTGCAGGCTCGGGGAAAAGTCTGATGTCCTTTTACAACCCTCTTCTTTTTAAAACAAGCTGGAACGAGAAGGGGTACACGAGCAAGGGGGCAAAGGGAAAAATGGAGAGAAGATGGAGAAGACAGGTACGTTCATTCAGACCTGGTTGAATAGTGGGGAAAAAACTCGAGCACTGATAAGCAATTACGTTATGCATTCTTGTACGTGGAGCATAAACAATAAGCAGTGGACTGGCTGAATGATTTTATATGCTGTGAGTGAGAAGAGACTATTTAGGTGGACAAGAAACAAAAGATGCAACAGTTATACAGAAGAGTAACTTACAGGAAAGATGATGATAAAGACCGGAGCGATATGTGACTGCCAGGCTCTTGAGAAAGCTTCTCTCTGTAAAGGAAAACCGTATTGTTGTAATGCAATTGAACAAGTTGACAATTGATTTGGATTACAGTGAAAGATTTTCCAATGTGTTCCTATTTTAAGCAGAAAGGGCAATCTGAACTAGGACAACTCCTGAAAGACCATTGTACTCTTAGTCCCAGGTCAATTGAAAACTGCTATCTCACTCTAGCCCTTCCTTTGTCTATTCACTTTCTCTATGTCTGACCCCAACGTTTTATCTCTAGCAAATTTCCCCATGCTGGAAGAAATCGAGCCACTCTATAGGTAAAGTTTGGACTTGGTGAGGGAGGTCTCAAAGTCACCAGGGAAAATATATGGGTAAATGTTCTAAGCTTTGATCCTAATGTGGTTTATCATACCATCTGCACCTGAATGGAGAGAGGTGGACTGTTCACAAACTGCTAGAATCAAAAAGTTGTAAAATGTCACCTGCGAACAGAAAGTTGAAACGTATTAATAGGCAGAACTCTGTGGCCACTGCAGCTGTCAGAAATAAAACACACTTGGTACTAGTGTATCAAAGGTACACTACAACTTCACTGAAACCATTCCAAGTATGTGGCATCCACATTTTGAACTTTTGTGGGAACAATCTGTAAGTAGTGCACAATTGATGGTCATTTTATTGTAATATGATTAGGCTCTTACTAAACAGGAAGTGTTAGTGTGTAATGCGATTGTTAATAAGTAGTTAAGATGAGGACTTTGAGGCCAATGACAGCATTACAAAAGAATCCCTTCTTCAGTTGAAGACATCATATTTAATGCCATGGTGTGGTTGATGTTTAAAATGTTATCATTGCAAAGATATTTTTATTTTAGCTTGACATCTTAAACCAAAGTCAGATTGACCTAAAATGTTTTGATCCATATGATACAATATGCTTCGGACTGCAGAACATTTTACCAATTAAATGTTGGACAAGGACACTTTGCTTTGACATCCAGTATTTTCTTAGAAATGAACTCCTCCTTAGTACTACAAACATTTACTGATACCCACTGTTTCACTGTTCTGACCAGTTGCCAAGTATCAACAGAAACCTCCCTAATCTCCCAGGTAATGCCAACTGTTCAGTGTGCTGTCATAGCATCTGACATGCAGATCTTCTCTGAACCCTCTGGGCAATAATAACTGCCTCTGAGCTCCTGGGGCCACACTCACTGCACATTGCTCACTGCTTTTTGTCAATGTGAGACAGACAATAGGTATTTTAATATATATATATATATGTGTCTTTCCTTTTGAACCTATGAGTCAAACCATGAGTGTGCCTGCCGAGAAGGGAAGGCAGGGGCCCAAGTGAAGGGTGGTCTTGTGCTCTTGTGTTGACGCAGGATTAGGAACAACAAAAAACTGTCTGTTGGAGGCTTGTGGATACAGTACTGATAGTGTTGCACAGTGTGGAAGGGTGTGGATAAGTTCACTGCAAAAGTTAAAGACATAATTTTATTTTATGAGCTTTTAACCATGGAATAACTGTGTTCACTCATCATTAGCGTACACAAAGTTGTATTTAGATTGATTCATGCATGTTTGCGTAATCCTGCATTTTCCTGCATTTGAGGCTTGAGTGCTTAGAAAATTTCTGTTTTCAGTTTCACCTACCCATTATTTCCACCCACTTTCTGGTACTTAGTCTTATTTTTTTCAAATATTGGCAACTGAGTGTTATATGTACACATAGCCACTTTTCAGAAATAATATTGTGTAAATAAAATTTTGCTGTTTTACACAATGAAATGGCACTATGAAGAGCCAGTTCTGCAGTTTGGAACAGAAAGTCAGTGGACTTTCTTTTATTAAGCCATTTTGGGTCAATATTGTTGACTGCAATTATAAAATGTAAAGGATGATCTATTCATGTTATATTTCAATACAAGTACTTGCGTAATATTTATGCTTAAAGATATTTTAGCAACTAATTTGTACTTCAAGCAAGCGTCATCAGTTCCTCAGTGACATTTAACAGTTAGTGCTGTGTTTATGCTAATGACTTGGCTGACTTCTTTGTGGTAGGCCAGTCCCAAAGCGGTCTTAGCAAAGTTGGCTCAGAATGTGCGCATTGCTGTGTCTACAATGTGATTGGATAAACCAAAAGATTTAACAGTATCTCTAAGAAACAACTCCTCACACTTAACACTATGTGCCATCTATTGTTTGTTAATGGTCTTATTGTCTGTGTAATAGCTCCTTTTGTTGCAGTTTGTTTGACTTTGCACTCAGCTGTAAGTCGTAATGTTTCGATTGTGATAAGATGCGGGAAAACCAGTACTGTAGTCTGTTGCATTGTAGCACGCCACTGCTTAAGTGGACATCTTTGGCATTGCAAATATGTGAAGCATGTGACTGTTTGGTCTGTCTCTCACTTCTTGTCCTCATTCCCTTTGTTTATTTATTATTCCATTCAGTGTAAAGTGTATTCTGTGTAAAGTTTTCCCAGGTATAGAGAAGAATTCCCTCAAGCCTGCCTCCACCTCTTAGCTTGGATTTCCCATGCACTGATCATCAAATCCTAAACCACTCTGGCATTGACGCTAATTGATAACATGTTTGCTCTTGTGTTTTATGGCTTTATATGTGTTTGAGAGAAAGTACTAGCTGTTTGATAGGATAGCCTACTTCAGGAGCCAAAACAAACCAGTTTCATCACATGATTAATCCAACAGTGTTTAATATGTCAGTGGTGAGGATCAGAGGGAATTTGATTCCAAATCAGAAACTGTTTGAAAAGTGTTGAAAATCACATAATTCAAGAGTAATGAAAAAAAAATGACCTGAAAACATTTCTTTGTAGTCAGGAGCAAAGTTATTTCATAAGGTATCTCTGGCTTCTCAATGAATGCCTTTTATTATAAAGTACTATGCCTGAACATGGGCCGTTTTGTGTAATGTGACTCTGCTCTTCTAATGACTTCTCAAACATGACTTCTCATATTAGTATATTTCACAATTGGCTCATTGTGCACAACATGATTTTTTGGTTATAGCAGAGCAGATAATGAAGTCTTAGCTTGTTTAAGCTAATGGTTAAGACTGTTTTGAATTTGAGGTCCTTCTTGTCATATCAGCCTTTGCACAGTACTTTGTAACATGCAGAAGAGCCTGAGTCATAACAGAGCATGTGTGAGTGACTCAGCTGGACCAGTGTCCAGCCTGTGTGTTGACAGCGCATGACACTGACCATATCCTCCTCACACACATGCCAGACAAACACGACTATAGGCTCCATCAATGCCCCGATTGTTGTTTGGGCTTAGAAAGCAGGGCGTGGGTCATGAGTTACAGCCAGATGAGAGGGTGACTTGATGCATAGTCTTACCCTATTTTCTAATATAGTTTTTTATAATGGTGATGTCTGGTTAGGCTAATGGTCCCAAGAGACATGCATTATTTGATGTTAGATAAGCTGTTTAAGTGCAAATATGTGTTGAAAATCATCTGATCTGTAACTTTATGCTATAATGTTGGTCAGGTGAACAACACTTTATTTATATTTATTTATTTATATACATTTATACATACACACACACACTCTTTTAGCTATACAGTTTTTTGCATTGTGTTATCATTACAACATCACAATATAAACATAAACAGTGTAGTTAAACATGAAGCCTAACCAATGTGTTCTTCCTGTGTTTTCCAGATGGATCCGTCCCTAAAGAGCCTAAAGGAGATGTATCGAGTCAGATAGCAGGTAAACACTCAACCCTGTGAAGCTGTCATTACTTTTGTTATGGTTATCCTGATTCAAACATTCATGTATGTTTTGGTAATGATATGCACAGGTTATGTTCCTGCCATTTCCCACACAGTAAAGCATTTTTTCCACCATTTCCTACCTGATTGGTTACCTGCCTCTCCATAGCAACAGCATGATTAGTGGGCTAGCCTGTTTCATCTGGGTTCATAGGTTGACTATTGAATCTAAATATCTTGTTTCTTTAATGTTGTGAATGAGCGGTGAAATGTAAGAGAAAAGTATTATGCTATAATGAACAGAGTGAGAATTTTGAAAACTTATTTTTGGTTACGTATGTCCATCCATCCATCCATTTTCTCCCGCTTACGTATGTCGAATAGCTTAATTAATCCTCATAATCTGAACAAATTGTAGGAACCTATAGATCTTATTTTACAACTACTATGCAATGCAGTGTGTTTAAAATGACATGGAAATGTGTCATTGTGGTATCCTATTTTTATCAAAACAGAATTTCCAATCATCATATTGCAATTTTTTCCCCCCTTCACATTGTCATTAAAAATCCCAACTCCTCACTGCTTCGTACAAATGAGGACGGCAAGTTGGCAGGTTGCTTCTAGCCTTGGGGTCTTTATGGAGGCAGCTCAAGCTCTGGTGAAGGAGGAGGAACAGGGCTAAACAACATGATGGCAATTACAGGGAGTCATTTTTGGCTTTGTTCGATGATACTGTCAGTAGAAGACCTTTAGCAATGGTCGTCTTTGCCTGGTCTCACTTAGTTATAAGACACTGGGGGATAATGTCCATCTGCTGGCCTCTTTCTCAGCTCTGGTCAGACACGAAGGAGGGGGTCAGTGTGCTGTTATGTAATGGCTCTAATGCTTTTGGACCATGACAGATGTGCTGAGGAGAGCTTTCAGGAACAGGGATACCAGCATGCATTTCACCTCTCTGCTGCTGTAGTTTTTAATGCAAATGCTTGGAGTTTAATTTAATTAGTGTAAATCTATAATGGCCAGGGGCACAAGTAACCATTATTTTAGTAATCAACCACTTGGCTTTTTTTTTTCATTAGTCAAACACGTTATTTTGTACAATGGCCAACATTTTTGACCGAATAAAGCCTGAAATATGTTGACACATTATAGTTTGTACAGTAACTTGTCTAACTTGACTGCTTAACAAAATATAAGCATGAATATTTATTGTAATATTTATTTGACTAGTCATGATAGTGATTCATAGTTGCAGCTCTAATAACATTCTGCTGTCTTGAAATGTGCACCTTGGTTTGCCTCTAGATGGCATCTTTGAACACTAATACTGAGGTAGTCTTACAGCAGCAAACTCCATGAACTGCAAGCAAGGGTTTTTCATATTTGGTGCCAAAACTATGCCCTTTTCACAGTGGGAAATCGATCCAGTGGTAATAAAAAAAGCATTGGTTGGTACAAGTAGCAGCCTTTCACTCCCGAGTCTGTTTCCCCTCCGCATCTCCCCTCCTGTGTTTGGGTTGCCGCGGTAACCCAGGCCCCATTATTGTGTTCAGATCGGTTCAGATTGGTCTACCCTGCTATTTGAGGTCTGGACCAGTGAGCAGAACTGAGGTGCTGGAAAGATGCTTCTTAATTCAATTGCTGATAAATAAAACACATGTATCAGCTGAAACAAAACAACAAATAATTTAACATTTTATGAATGATTTTAAATAAATATTAGTGGGGTCTCAGAGGGGTTGAGCAGACAAAAGCTTAACAGAAAAACAAACTATTACAAAATTATACCCATGTACTAATGCACCAAGGAAATGCAGGTTTGAGTCATAAATATTTGATGCATGCATACAAAACACAATAGTAGCGATGTTTTTACTGACATTTTAGAGTTTGTGTAGTCTAACTAGCATAACTATTATGTCCATTGTTGATTCAAAATATCCCCTTCAGTGACACATTTCATCTTAACTATGTGCATAATAAATTTAACTGCACTCCTAGCTGTAAGCATGCTGCCTCAGGATGTTGGTGGTCCAGTGGTCCGTGGCATGGACACACTATTCCTGGCCACCTCTTCATCCTCGAGGAATTCCTGCCATTCCCCCACATCCCTCTGGAAGGAATCTGTGGCACTCTGTGAATGTGGGAAGTCCGCCTCTCTGCCGGGATGATGCGCCCATGTCTGGCTCAGGTTTCTGTTGACCCACAACAGCTGGTTTGGAAGTGACATGTCCAGGGTCAGCTGCTGAGCAACCATTATGAGATTATGTCTGTGTAACGGGACATTAATCACTTGTTGGACTGAAAGTGTTCTCCAAATGCAGAATGTATGTTACTGTTCCCTTCACTCCTCTGATTGGACCACACTGTCCATCTGTCCGGCTGCAGGCAGCTGTTGCATTCCCCGTCTCACATCCCACGCCTAACCTAGTATTTGTCACCCTCTCCCTGGTCCACTTGTGGAGCGCTGTTGTCCAGTAAACTGCTTTGTAGTCTGAGCCATGTTTTAATGCCCACTTGACCTCTGGAGGCCCCTGCACCTCCCTGTGTTGACACATTCTCAAACCCACACAGCCCACTAACAACACTGACCTACAATACTCTGACGTGTTGTGGTTGGGTCCAAACAGTTTATGATGGCAAATGCTTGTGGACTGGTCACATGGCACTTTCTGGCAATCATTAACAGGTTTACTCTGTCTGCTTGAGTAAATATTTCACCTATAGTTTGGGTGCAAGAATGTTTAAATTGTTACAATTGGTAAAAGATGACATTTAAGTTATTTATGTAATGTTAGTGTGTGTGTGTGTGTGTGTGCGTGCGTGCGTGCGTGCGTGTTCGATTGTTTGTTTTGTTTTTTCACACACTGGACAATAAGAATCTTGGTCAGCAGCTAGTCTTTCATAAAGGGGAAGTTCACCCTTATATTTTATTATTCAAGAAATTTGTATCAACATGTAATCTAATGTTAATAATTAACATTCAAATATTTATACCCCTAATATACCCCTGCTTTGCAAGCAAGAAAGTCAGAAGCATTTTTCAAAATCTTGATTTTTTAAAAACACAAATTAATTGATTCAATTTGATTCATTGTCCAGCCCTAAATGGATGTAATAATTTAATCTGAAACAACAAGATATCCCATTTTATAATGTAAAACTAAGCGACCCATATAGTTCACTACACTCTACATTTTCTGAAATGTATGAAATTCTTTCACCACTTAGCCCTTCATATTTCTTCTCTCAAATAGACATGCTCTTGGATGTTGAATGTGCATTCAACTATACTACTGTTAAATTTTTATAACACAAAATGGTTCTCCAAGCATTGGTAACATTTCTTAAGTCTAATTTTCTGTTTTGAATTTCTTAAGATGCTTGTTGAAAGACAGTGCTACAGCTTCTAGCTTCTACTAACACCTTTATTTTTGAATAACAAATTGAACACCATCATTTGTTATAGTCCTCTCCCACTGTTTTGTTGCAGCTTCAACTATTAATAGCATTGTGCCTCAACTGAAAACGATCTCTTTTACAAGTAGTAGGTTAAATGTAATTACTGGTCACACTTGTGCATTGCTAGGGTGAAGTTATGAGGAGATTGGCCTAATTGAGGAGCATGTGTTTTGGGTTTGAAATGTTTTTAACTAATTGTGTAAGGATTCAATTGTTCAGATATTATAGTGGTCCTTCTGTTGCAGTGAAAGGACATTCCTCTAAATGCAGTTGGGCCATATTATAATCATTGCTCCTCCTCCCTTCTTTGTGGATTAGCCCCTGAAACCTGCCTATCAATTACTGATGGAGATTATGAGCTCACCTAAGACCAAACTCGAGATGCAGTTTGGCCCTATGTGCTTCCCCAGTTCTGCTAGTGTACACTGACACAGGCTGTTTGCGTTTGGAAATGTTTGCTCCAGCTTTTCCATTTGGCACCAAGCAGGAGGTTTTGGTCGTCTGCTGGATTGGAATATCTCCCCTCAGGAATCCCAGGATTAGCTTCAGATGCTGCGAATGTGCCCACAGTGGATTGGGATTCCTTGAACACATTGCCCCATCAGTCCATCAGTAGCTCACGGTGGCAACACGTGTCTATTTTAGTAAGCGACAATCCTGGATCCTGCTGCATGGCTTGTTGGGCGACCAATCATAAATGGCAGTACACCCAGACAGGCTCCGCCCTACTCCACTTAACAGGTATACCGCAATGCCTTTGAGTCTGCTAGTTTAAACCACAAAGTTAAGCAGAATAGGAAGTCATGTTGGGATAAAGTTGTATAATATTTCCCCAGCATCATTCAGCTATAAAACTGCCTTGCTCTAGTGTGTGGGTGTGACTGGGCCATTCTATATTTAGCTGCTGTGCCACTTTCACCAATCCCAGAGCCCTGTGAAAGAGAGGTACGAGTGTCTAAACTTATACTTATACTTATGAGAGGAAATCATTGCTGGAAACATCTCCAAAGCAAAAGTGTAGAAGTAAGATGTATCCATTTGGCTATATTTATTCTCCATTTCTCTGTAAATTAATTCAAATTGTCTGTGTGATGAGTTGTTGGCTATTCTTAGATGACTGCATTGTCACTGCGTACAAAGTTCATTTTAAGCTTCTTAATCAGGGGTTTGATTAAGTGAGCAGCAATTTTAAAATGGATAGTAACACAATATCACATTTTTTTTAACTGGGAACATGCTGGTATATTTATTATACAATGACAATATGAAGACAAGACTAGCAGTTTGAGTCATGTCAGCTGTCATAGGCTACGTGATGGATTGAATGGACCATATTAATTTCTTATAATTGGAGTAGGGTATGAACACTATTTTAAAATGGAGGGTTTCAGTTACAGATGGAAATTCCATTTAGATAATATAATGTAAATGTATAATGCAGATCCCAGTTAATCTCTGAAATACAGTTGGTGCTGAGTACATGCCCTCTGTGCACTCTGGTTGGTGTGGTTAATAGAAATAGTTGGACAAACCGTTCTTTCCACGCGTCGCTCTACTCATGCTTCATCTGTAAAGAACTACAGCTCACTCTCCACAGGAGCGCAGTGGGAAATGTAGTTGATCAAGCCAATTTGTTTTTGCCACCCCCTGAGGGACGTTGGGAGACAAAGGAGAGGAGGGGAGAGGAGTAAAAATAGAGACAAGTCCTGATTCTCATCCA
This sequence comes from Scartelaos histophorus, assembly GCA_000787155.1. Lineage (NCBI taxonomy): Eukaryota > Metazoa > Chordata > Actinopteri > Gobiiformes > Gobiidae > Scartelaos > Scartelaos histophorus. The sequence continues at coordinate 17,065 of KN510478.1, forward strand.
TTAGCTTCAGTAGAGAAGATAATTAGCGGCTCATTAGCATACGCGTATAAATATGAAGTCATGCTGTGAGCAAACATGGGTGTACATCGCACTACAAGAGCCCTGGAGGAGAGTGTGTGTGGTTTGCATCGCTACAGGATGGAGAGGATGCCTGGCTGAATACTCTCCACATTATTATGTAATACTTTGTAGGCAACCACCCCAACTAAACAATAATGGAGATTCTATTCTGATACGGAGGAGTGGACCAAAATAAGAAGCAATTATTTAGCTGCACAACCTGATTAGATTTATGTCTCTGCTATGGGATTTTCAATACCTCAAAATTCAGGGTTTTGTGGATTGATTGTCTTGTAGGTTTATTTCATTTGTCTTATGAACAGATTCCATTGAATTAAAGATTGTGAGCAGATTTTCATTAAGACCTAATTAGATTTCACTTAATGATCTAGCTAGAAATATAGACTATTTAAGTAATAGTTATAAATAGATATATGTTGCACTTCTCAAACCTTGCAAGTGCAAGCTTCATAAAGCAATACACTGGACTATTTTTCTTTTTTTACTGTTTTGGTTAATGTCAATAGCCACACACGCCTGGGGCTATACTTGTGTGGCTACCATTCTCAACAACCTCTCAATCCATCGCCAATCTCTTAAGCCCATCAGTACATTCTCCCAGGAAAGGTGAAAGAAGTGTCTTTGACTTGCCGAATTTTATAATGGCCATTTTTTTGAAACTTGGATCAAACTGCTAATCCTCATGTATATATGGTATAGGACACAACCCTAACCAGGCTTTTAGACAAAAAAAAAGACAGATAACATGGAAATATTGATTTCATTATGCCGCTGTCTTCATCATAAAATTACTTTGGCATGTGTTTTAGACTCTGACTCCCTGACTGATGATTTTTATCAATAAACCATTACAAATATTTTAATAGTGAACTAGTCATGGTTATTCTGTGTATTTGTTGCTTACCAAATTCATCCATCCATCCATCCATCTTCTCCCGCTTAATCCGGCTGGGTCGCGGGGGCAGCACGCTGCCCATTACTCTATGCACCAGACCCAGACCCTATGAACCCCTCTGCAGGTGGTGAGCCCACAGGAGGGAGGAACTCCCCACTGGTCCCTTGTTGTACACTGTTCATAGGGTGTTGCATGTTTTTGGGTGATGGGGGAAACCGGAGTACCCGGAGGAAACCCATCCAGACACACAAATGGAAATTATTATTGTTATTTTCTATTTTGCCAACCGTATACCTTATAAGTCCATTATGTCATCCATCCATCCAGCTTTCTATTACACTTCCCTTACATTCCCAAAATTCAAGGGCAGGTAGACACACAACTCACAGGTGTGTCATCATCGTGACTAACTGCACCTCTGAGGGGGCTTCATAACACCTGGGCCCATCTGTCCAACTGTATATCCAAGTACAAGGCTTTAATCACATCAGGAAAAGTTTTCTCTGACAGAGAATCTCCTGACAGCTATTCATCCATTGGTGACACATGTTAGCCGCGACACCCATGAGATCTCCTCTGACATTTATAGGGTGACAGATTAGAAATCAGGTTAGTGTTGCCTTGTGACTCCCTTGGCGTGCCGGTGCCTATCCACTTCTAGTGTTCATTTTTTAAGACAAAATAACTGAAAGCCTTAGTGAGTGGATAACTCCAGATGACTTTCCCAGGAATTAATTATGAGCCTGTAAAAATTTTAAAACCTTTATCACAGAGCACAAGAGATGGGAACTCCTTTTCACAACAGTTAAGATTCTGCAGTACCAGTATATTTTTGTGGCTGGCAGCTAGATGGTCTTCATATAAACTCAAGTGCCAAATATTGAGTGTGGTGTGAAAGATGTGATCTTAACATTGGATTTTGAATTCATATTGTTTGAGACCCCAACATAGTGATGTTTTTATGACCCATTCATCTTAAATTTTAATATCAAAACATTTGTCATTATCCATTACTATTGCAGTTGATATTGCATTACAGTTCATTGGTATGATTGTTAAATGTCTTGTCGAACAAAGCTTAATGGACTAATTAAAAAAAACAATCCGACATGACACAATCGCAGTGTACAGGATAAGGTTTCTATTAGTGTAGTAATGGTGTATGTTTTGAAATTACCTATTGCCAAAATTGTAAACATTTTAAATTACTTTAAGTCGTTCTATAGTTGCTCAATACCTACATGAAAATGCCACTTGAATCATGTGGAAAGGACTGACTTGGATGAAAATTTTGTCAATAGCAGTGGACTGAATTGGGCTTTGAGGTTGAATATTGTATAAAGCCGTTTCCCGTCTCACCAGTGAACGCCACAACAGGCTATTGTTTCCTCTGCTTGGCCTTCCTTTGTTTGACCACCACTTTCTCCAACCACAGCCTTTGTACTTCCATCCAGCTTAAATGTGTGTGTGTGTGTGTGTATGTGTGTGTGTGTGTGTGTGTGTG
>KN510478.1:19557-63758 GCA_000787155.1 Scartelaos histophorus
TGTGTGTGTGTGTGTGTGTGTGTGTGTGTGTGTGTGTGTGTGTGTGTGTGTGTGTGTGTGCGTGCGTGTGCGTGTGTGTGCGCGTGTGTGTTAAAAGACCTTACTGACTTTTTATGCACCACACAAGCAATTTGTAATGGCACTCAATCCCTGGTGTTGGAAAGATCGAGGTCTCCAGATTATGAGTGGACAAATTCTGTCCCAAATAATCTGCCTTTAATGGCCCCAAAGTAATGCCACAAAAAGATTTGGATTTCTTTGTGCAGAAATCTCAAGATTTCTTTTTCTTTCTCCTGCAGGTTTCAAAAGGAATGAACAAATGAGGGCCATGGAGGTTCTTCCCATTCTAAAAGAAAAAGTGGCCTTTTTATCAGGTAAGGTATATGTAAAATTAAAATAATACCTTTGGTATGTTTTTCCCTAGGCTGCTCAACTGATCTTAATTACAATTATTGCTTCAAAAAATTACAAAAAAAAGGCTAAATAAAAATGGTTTAATCCATAATGACTCAAACATGAATCATTACCAACCACAGGTTAACATAAATAATACATACTTTTATTCATTACCATTTACACACACATAATTCTTCCAAAATCTGAACTGCTGCAAACTACATGCTTTGGATTTAAGGATTGGCTGTAGACTTGATCTCTTGAGGATTAGAAATGAGTGAATCTCGATTTAAGTCTGTTGACTCCTTCCTATTATTAGCAGGCGAAACGGTTAATTGTCACAAATAAATTGCCACATTTTGTGCATAAACCAGCGTTTATGTTCAAATATCAAGGGCTAAAGTGCTTTTTTTCAATCAGCCAAGATGCATTCCCAGTGAAGGTCATGAGGAGAAATGCCACAATAAGGACGACAATGACTCAATCCAGCAGAAATACAGGCAGGGAGAGACTGTGCTGCGTTGCCATGGTGATGACTTATTATACCTCATGCTCCTATGCCCCATACTGCTATTGTAATTGGCTTTAAACATTAACCAGGGGTGCGCTGAAAAGAAGGGTAAATGAAGCTAAGCCTATTATTCTCAATTGTGGCCTCTAATAAATTGTCCATACTCGTGGGTGCACTCATGTTACTGTGAGCCACGTGAGCGCTTGATTTCTCTCTGCCAGCAGCCGGGTCGAGCCCACAGGCATACACCAACCCAACTCACTCACTGTGAGCTGTGGATAGTCTGCCTATGTGCAATTCAACACGTGACAGCACAAACGTTTTTTTTTCAATGAGAGGTCGAGTTTGGTTGGTAAACATTCTGCTGATTTGATTAGGAAGCTAAAAAGAGTTTGGTGGTGGAAACTGTAGAGCAAACATTTTGGGGATTTTACTCTTTTGAGGAGATTTTATTGACCGTTACCTAGGGATGTAGTCCTTTTATTAGGACTGGAGTTCAAGGAGTTAATTGGTGTCTTTTACATCAATATGCTGTTTACTGGTTTTATCCTGTATGCGTTGTAATTTTTGTGCAAGATCCTAAAAATGTTAAGACCACACCACACCCCCTTTTAGTCAATTCTTTAGTCAATCAAGAATGTCTTTGGGTGACTGCAGCCCGATGATGCTTAACTTTCAGGTTTCTCCCTCCAAAAGAGACTAAAATAAATAAATTATTCTGTATGTGTGTTTTAAATATTAAGGAGTAACACACTTAACAAAAAATATAAAATTTTTAGGTGCATGTCTATTTTAAGTGTTAAGCGGTTAAGGTCATAATTTCATAATTCAAACAAACTGCAGTGTTCTTCATGACGCTTAGTTATGATGAAAATAACATGATGCGTGGATTGATACCAGTGACTCACTGTTTATTCAGTCATTATTGTTTCCAGCCTTTTCAAACATGATGCACTTGGTTGCCTGCTGGTGGGATTTGGCTGAAACTTAACACACAGATTGTTTACATTTTTTGCAGTATAACTTGTGTTGTCCGCCCTGTATAGTAGACCATAATGCTCCATTGTGAATGTTAAAATTTCCCTTTCCAAAGCACATTTTAAGGCTATGTCCCAGGGGATATTGGAGCACACAGTGTCACAGTACTCCCCTATGGGTTGGACAAGTGCCAATTAGAAGCAGGGATGATATCGAGACATTCACTGACAGACATCCATTCACTTTGGGCATTTGTAGATTCAATAATTAAATACAATAGATTCCCACAGAGGCCAGAGGACATGCACCTGATCTGGGGAGAACAACTTTGCAACTTTATGCAGAATCTGTTGTGGATGCTGAATCTCAGTATTGGTGGTCTTTAAATTTTAGAATGCAATGGTCTTAACCCTAGGGTTTTCCATTTTGAATTGCTTTGCAATGTCCAAATAAATATCCAAAAGTTTAATTAACAGTTAAACATCTGTTAATTAAACTTTTGGATATTTATTTGGACATTTTTATTCATTTACTAATTTATATTAGTTGCTTACTTTATTACACAAAAATATTAACTTCACATGTCTCCATCTCTATTTAAATATTATAGTAGAGATTATAATAATGGCAACTGTATAATTGAAATCACAATTATTTCAAACAATTACTTTTATACTGTTAAAATTACACTGGTAATTGAGTGTTCTTATTCATCACTGGGACAATAACAGCAATATATTTGGCTAGGCGGTCTGACAATACAGATGAGGAGGTCCATGATGTTCTTGACTAGCTCATAGATCTTGTGTAATAAATTGTCTCTCTGTCTTTCTAAATACCTCTCATGTTTTTATGACTAAAAAGCTTTCATTGGTGGAGACTTTTTAGCAGATGGATCGTCATTCAAATGGACTGTAAATCTGCTTGGAAGGGCATTTGACTCAGCGTGCTCTGCATTTCTCATTTATCAAGTCTATCACTCATTTATGTGCTGAGCTCATTCTCTGGCTTTTAGTATTCCACTCTCATATAGCTAATATCATAAGCCTAATAGCCTTTCGCTAACATCGAATTTCTTCTTTAATTATTTCTGTATGTCTCCAGGTGGCAGAGACAGACGAGGGGGTCCGGTGTTAACATTTCCATCTCGTAGCAATCATGATAGAATACGACAGGAGGATCTGAGAAGGCTGATTGCATACCTTGCCGGCATCCCCAGGTTTTTACTTTTTTTTCTCTCTCTCTATCTGCATGCACGCTTCATAGTCACACACCAACCGCAACACATGAGCACTGGAGAGAGCATGTGAGAAGAAGAGTGCGTTCAAAATCATTAAAGGCTAGTTTGATGTGCTTCAGCCATAAAATCATTATACTATTATTTTTCATAGAAAAAGTAAATACAGATAGCAAAGCCTAAAAAAATATGATGAAAACAAACAAGCAGATGACAGGGAGAGGCGAGAAATAATGGAGAGGGAGGTGGGGATTAGGCAAGCAGCAGCGTCAGAGCGCATGTGTGGGGAGGTGTGTGCGAGATGGAGGAGCGAGAGAGTGCGTGAAAGCAAAACAAAGTGTCGCAGTAGCCCAGGCAGAGCAGCTGCAGTCGGAGCAGACCAGTGAGGACCAGTGGGGACCAGTGGCCATTCGACAGGCAGTAGGTAATGCTCCTCTCCATCCGCACCCTCCTCTCCATATCTCTCCATCTGCTCCACTTAGCGCGTGCCGTTATTATTCACCATCTGTGGCTTTACATAAGGAAACATTCACTGACAGAGGCATTTTAAAGCACAACTTATCTATGCATTGTGTTTCTATCTTCTTGAATACTAGATGGAACAGATTATGGAAACTGGAAACATCTGAAATGTTTTGATTATTTTCCTGAAAATCTTTGATAAAGTATTCTGTGAATTATTTCCATACAAAAATATTTTATATAATGCATGTAGATGGATATAGGTATGTCTTACCCCTATACCTTACCTAATAGATTTCTAACTAAGTATTACAGTAAGTGCTTGCAAGCGATAATGATGTCAAGCACAGCTCTCCACACCACAGGGATATGAGGTTGCTGAAGCACAAAATGTGCTGATGAGTGTTTTCTATATAGTCTCACATTTGTTGTAGATTTGTGTGGGTGTGGGGTTAGTGCGTGGGCGGGTGTGTAAGCTCTGTGTTTTTAGTGCGTAGGCTGTTCACCATATAGAAACTGCGTCATCTCACGGTTTGTTGTTGTTCTCTTGTTTTTCCTCCTCATCTCGGTCATTCGTCTCCCTCTCACCAACCCTCTGTCATCCTTTCCCACGCGTGTCATCTGTCTCTCTCTGCCCGGATTATACTCTCCTCAATCTCCCATGGCTCAATCTCTCCTCTTCTTTACTACTGCTGCCACCCACTCATGCGCCCTCCGTCCCTCTGATCCAGTGAGGATGTGTGTAAACATGGCTTCACGGTTATCGTTGATATGCGAGGATCCAAATGGGACAGCATTAAGCCGCTGCTGAAGATCCTGCAGGAGTCCTTCCCTTCCTGCATCCACGTCGCTCTCATCATCAAACCTGACAACTTCTGGCAGAAGCAGAAGACCAACTTTGGAAGCTCCAAGTTTGAATTTGAGGTAAAAAAAAAAAAAAAAAAACGGTATCCAATTGAAATTATATTTTTGCTTGGTTTATCTGACACTTTTGAGCCATTATTGATGACAAAACATTTTTATAATGACTGTAGCTATTGAGCATCTTGACTTTCCTGTCCCAATCAAAGCATAGAGGGTGCTACCAGCCAGCTGTCTCTCACTTGTAATGGAATTTAAGACCATTTGTCATTACATTTTGCAGTTATTGCTGACGATATTGTTGGCTTTTGTGCTTCTGGTAAAACTTTCAAACCAGCGGAGATTGCTAAACAGAGGTTTAAAGTGGCATTCTGTCAAGTGCGTCATTATTTTTAGTTCCATTTCAGCGTACTGTATAAAATCTGCACAGATGTAATTTCCTAGTGATGTTAATGAAGCTTGGTGTGAGACGAGGGCAGACTCTGCTCCTGAGTTGAACCCAGCGGAGAGGCTCTCTTCTGAATGAAGGTTCTTTAATACATGCTCTTTGATAAGGATGGTACGTGTTCTCTGCTTGCGTATGACTTATTCAACAGCTCTGTTGTCACTGATGCCTCCATGAACCCTTGTGATTTAACTGCATGCTTTGAGGAGTTGATCATGATGGTAAATATTTTTCCTTCTAACAGCAACTGGCGAAGAGATACTTCTAAATACCCTCAGGCCGATGACATGTTATTGATTATTTTATTGTAAGAATAGTCAGATGTAGTTGGGCTGGGTACAATTATTTAACAGCATTGCCATTGCACCATTGATTAGGTCCACTGTCAGTGTGTGCCCATTGGCCTGCCTCGCGGATCACTGTTGTTCTCATGTTTCTCCTGCTTCAGTGCACTTTGAAGTGGATTGCAAGTGTTTTACAGCTTTAGCAACTATTATCAATGGCATTTAATATTCTGTGCTTTTAATTCTGTTTCGTATCTCAGTTATTAAAATGGGAAGTACTTCTTTGCTTGCATAATCTGTCTCTAATATCCCCCAGGACACATTTATAGGTTTATAGGTTTATTGGAGTGTTTATAAAGTCCTTATGTGACTTGTTATTGACCATATTGTCTCCTAATTTTGATTGACATATTATTTGTCTGCTCTGCAGCCTATTTGAAATCAAGTTAATCTATGTTTGTAAAGCTTAGCCATGTTCTAACATATTGTATTTTCTCAGTTCATTTTGCTTAAAACTAGAAGCAATAGCACAAAGCTCAAGGTGCTAATTTGGTTTAAAATCACGTTGCATTGTAGTATGTTAGAACAGCCTTGACTTCTTGCCTGTCTGCCTCATTCAAGCACTAATCAATTATCTCAAACAACAATAGAAAACGTACCTTCCCCTGACTAATGCCCTCAAGCTTTTTTCATCCAGGGATAGCAGTAGAACTCCATATTGTTTGACCTGAACAAAGCTATCTCACTCTGGTTGTGTCTTCATCCATCTCTGGCCATGTGTGTGGGGGAGTTTTGCGGAGGTGGCGTAGCAGAAATACAGAGGCACTGAAGGCAAACGAGAGGCATTTCCTCACTGTATTTGTGAAAATTAGATTGTAAAATGCAGTTATTGTTTTAAAAGGATCTCTAGTAATACAATGATTGGGATGTTTTTTGTCACCATGTTGCTGCTTTATAAAGCTACTTTGTGCATAAGTGAAGTATTAGAATACATAGGGTGTCATCAGCAACCATAATTCCATAGTGTCTTTCATTATTAAATGTCACTGGGCATAATCAAGTTTATGTAAATTTTAAAATGCTTGGACTAGAGAAATGACACTAGTCATTTCACATTTTGCCAATACAGCTCAATCCTATTGGCATTCTTTACATTTAAATTATGCTTAAATTTGAATTACTTACATTGAATTAAAAAATGGTTAACAGATTTTAATTTCTATATAAATCTGCTTTACTGTCTCCCCTAGACCACAATGGTGTCACTGGAGGGCCTTACAAAGGTTGTAGACCCTTCTCAGTTGACATCAGACTTTGACGGCAGCCTGGATTACAATCATGAAGAGTGGATCGAGGTATGACAAACTTCTCATCCATCACACAAAATAAGGGCTTGTATGCCCACTGACTGCATATACAAGCTTTTTCTGAGCACAGCGGTTTAACATGCTGCTTATCTGTTATGCCATGTTGCATTTAGGTGCGCGTGGCTTTTGAGGAATTCTCTGGTCATGCCACCCAGATGTTGGCCCGGCTAGAGGAGATGTATGAAACTGTGTCCAGAAAAGATTTTCCTCAAGACCTTGATGGAGCCCGTAAAATGATAGAGGAGCATGCAGCGCTGAAGAAGAAGGTTATAAAGGCTCCCATAGAAGAACTTGACACAGAGGGACAACGGTAAGAGTCACTGTTGAATTACAAGCTTGATGAAAAATATAATATTTAATTTAAACATGTTTTCTTCATAATAAAACAGATATTTTGCAAAACTAAAAGCAATGCTATGGTTACAACTAAACAAATTATATTTAATGATGCCTGATGTTTGTCTTTCTCCAGGTTACTCCAACGCATCCAGAGCACTGAGACCTTCTCCAACCGTAATGGCAGCACAGGGGGCAGCAGTGGCAGCAGCAGCAGTGGCACTGGGGGGTGCAACACAGACGTCCAGGGCCTCGTGCCACGGATCACCCAACTCCTGGACAAACTGCACTCCACCCGACAGCAGCTCCATCAGACCTGGCACGTCCGCAAGCTGCAATTGGACCAGTGTTTCCAGCTCCGGCTCTTCGAACAGGATGCAGAAAAGGTCAGTGTGGGACAGAGGGAACCAACTGAAATCTATAACACATTTGGTGATCACTGTAGGGCACTGCCAATGAACTGCTCCTAATTATACACATATGCTGCAAGCCATCGATCTTTGCCTGTGGAGGCTCTAGAATCAAGCCTCATTTTCACATATAATGTATTAATATTTGATAAAAAGTGAAATGGCTATACTTTGATAAATTTGGAATTGAATACCCAAATGGACAAATTGGAGTGCACATGTGCATTTATTATTTTGTTCTTAAGCACATAGGATAATAATTCAAGTTGGGTTTTTTTGCCTAAACTTTCCAAATTAAAGCACACAGTCTTCTATATTTTTATGGCCAGTCATTATGTTGTTGATACATATTCATAGTTGTGATCTGCTGGTTACTGAAAGAGTTAAACAAGTTCACTCTTGGCCCTAATTTTATATTCTTGTAAATATATTGCATACATTAAATGTTGCACTTAAATTAAGGTATTTATTTCCTTTATCATTGAGCCACTCTCCCTAAACAGCAGAGCAGATGATTTAATGCATATACCTGGGCACTTCCTCTGGCTGCCACTCTTGACAGCTCAGGGGATGACAACTGCAGCACCAAATGGAGTAAGACAGGTCCAAGGAACTGGCAAAATCCTGAGGTGCTGGTTTGAGTGAGCTGAATAAAGTAGCACATTGTGGTAACAGAGTGGGGAGCTGCAGTCTTGGATACACTGCAGTAGTAGGGGCTTGTTGCTAGGACACCATAGGCCACAAGTTGTTCTCTAGGGGAGCCCAAGAGGATAATTTTAATAGAGCTCGACTATTTCTCACTAGTCAACCCGGAAATATGACAGCTGCATTCATAAAATGGCATACTGAGTTGAATCCAATAGAATGTTACTTTTACAAAAATAAATGGTCAGTATTGAGTGTTCATTATATTGATGTAGGGCAGGGTAATGCACCAATAAAAATCCCTGTGTTTAGCTGCCATTTTGGTGAGACTGAAAATTGTCATTGTGATTCAGTTATTCCCCACCCACTTTTCCCATTTGTCATCCTGTCATGTTTTGAGCGAGTGACAGGTGAATTTAACCAATCACTGTGAAGCGAACTCTCAGAAGAAGTAGATGACTTCACTAATGTAATGATGATATTAACTGCTTGAAATGTGGTAAACATAGCAAAATTTTGATATGTTTTTTGCATATTGCCCATCCCTTTAATGTAGTAATGTGTTTTTGTGGTAGATGTTTGACTGGATCATGCACAACAAGGGTTTGTTCCTGGCGGGCTACACAGAGATCGGCAACAATCACCCTCATGCTGTGGAGCTGCAGACCCAGCACAACCACTTTGCCATGAACTGCATGGTAAGACAACATCAAACTGAGTGATGCATAGTAGGAGGTGGTGTGTTCCACCCACTTGGACCATCACATGCGCGTGCCCTGTTCTGCATAATCACATATTCACAGTTAACCCCTGGGCCTGCCACGCTGTTTGTTTGGAGCTTCATGTGTGTACTTGCACATTGCAGCAGCTCAGCTAGTAGATAGTAACTAATGCTATTCTTTAGCCACTGCTGCCCTTACATAACTATTATGAAACTGTAGATATGAGGGATATGTGCGTGGATGCCTCTGTTTGCATTTGTGCACATGAAACAGAATAGTCAATTGCTTTACTTTACTTTTAGTTGTTTGCTTGGTTTACTTTATTATGCTATCTTGTTCTCAAAAGCTTTGTAATTACATCACATATTTTATTTTTCCATTCATGTTAATTATATACATTTTGACTTTACCAAAATAAATTTTCAAGAGCTTCAGCTCATAAGAACTGCACTAAGAGATTTAATTTCAGTTTTCAACTGGTAAACAAAACAGATATAAAAAATCTATATTGTTTGTATATCTATAATACGTTTGCCCATGGCTTATTGCTCATAAACACTGTCTGCCCTGTTTTGCAGAATGTCTATGTCAACATCAACCGCATCATGTCAGTGGGGAACCGGCTCCTGGAGTCGGGTCACTACGCTTCACAGCAGATAAAGCAGATCTCCAGTCAGTTGGAGCAGGAGTGGAAGGCCTTTGCCGCAGCCCTGGATGAACGAAGCACTTTATTGGATATGTCTGCTACTTTTCATCAGAAGTGTGACAAGGTAAGTCACAACAAATTACAATGATAAAAATTATGAAGAACATGTCTAATTGACATTATGAGTAGGATGAGAGAATCTGATGTTAAGCTAAATGCCGCACTGAGGGAAAGACCTTTTAAAGTACTCCGAAAGCTACTGATACCAAAAAACTAAGGTTCATTGGGTACCAACTCTTCAGATCAGTTCTCATGCATGCGTCAGTGAGCCAGTAAATACTGCCCCATTTTATCAACAGTGGGGTCTTTACAGTGTCTCAAAGTCAAAGTGTTGTACGTAATAATAAATCCACATCCAGTCGCAGTCTGTAGTGTCCACGTTGAAGCAAAACAGATGACAAGAGCCAAACTCCACCAAAATCCTCCTCCTCCTTGATCTCGGTAAAAGGCTGCACTAAGGGAAAGACCTTTTAAAAGATAAATGGATCACATGCAGTCTTTGGCGATAAAAAAGTGCCTATTTGCCTTCATTATTCATTACATTATATTTCATATATTTACATAATATGCAGAACAGAAACCTTTTGTGTCAGTCCTGGCTGTGCTTATTATTTTGGGGGACTGTAGTATGAATCACTGACTGAAAAGTACACAAGCTATTTCCAACTAAAGAACATGGGTGACATGACTTCCTCAACCTGGTCTATTGCAGTCACAAGAGCAGCGTGCATGTTTGTGAGCTGAAAGAGTCCAAACAGCCTTTTTCTAGATTTTTCTTCCCTTTGCTCACACACGAGCTTTAATGCTAGTGCAGAGGAAATAAATCTGTGATATGGTGTTGAGTTTTTTCAAAGGGAAGTAGATGCTGTTTCTGGAAGTTTCCCCAGGCTAATGATCATTCAGTTGAAAATAGAAAATACCAGGAGAGCTATGAACCTTATATAATGCTATTTCTAAATGTTTAAACTTTGACTCTGACCTGAGGTGAAGTCTTGTTCTTTCTGTCTGACTAACACATGACTCCTAGCATAGGATGTGTGTACAGCACCACTTTCTCACTAAGTCAAGGAGAAAATGCTTTAAATGTCAATGGCAGTGGGTTCTTCATAACTGTTGTGTTTGTGCCTGCAGTATATGGGTAATGTGGACTCGTGGTGCAAGGCGTGTGGCGAAGTGGATTTGCCCTCAGAGCTCCAGGACTTAGAAGACGCCATCCATCATCACCAGGGCCTGTACGAACACATAACAGCTGCGTATTCAGAGGTATCTCTCTCACAATCTCACAAATAATGCACTGAAGCCTTAAGAGGGCTTTTAGAATAGGAGTTTGCCACCAAGGCCAACACACAAGCTCTGTATCTGACAGGGTTTACTGTTAAATGTACTGTTAAATGTACATCTCCATAACAAGCTTGACATTTAACTGTTCTTTTGATATATCTAAATGGCATCAAAATATTGGAGATAAGGAACTAATCAAAAGTGGTTTCAGGAAAATTATTCATTTTGATTTGAAGGGCAATTCAAGAGATGTATTTTGATTATTAAAACAATTTTATTAAAATACTTGATGCCAAAAGACTGCATTAGTAACCAAAACAAATTGGCTGTAAAACTAGGTTTTTAATATTATGTTGTTAATGTTTCTTGTAATATATATTGTAGGTAAGCCAGGATGGAAAAGCCCTACTAGACAAACTACAGAGACCATTGACTCCCGGAAGTGCAGACTCTCTGACGGCATCAGCCAACTACTCCAAAGCAGTGCACCATGTTCTGGACATCATCCATGAGGTGCTGCATCATCAGAGACAACTGGAAAATATCTGGCAGCACCGGAAAGTACGGCTCCACCAGCGCCTGCAGCTCTGTGTATTCCAGCAGGACGTGCAACAGGTTAATATCTCAGCCCATATCTAATATGTGATTTTTCTTTATTCATAGCCTATTCATAGCCTGGTTGTTGGTAATGCTTTTGAAAGTGTCTGGCAGAACTAGGCAGCATTAGCGCTGGGTACCAAAACTAATTTCAAAGTAGGAACCAAAAAACTACTAGTACCAAAAAACTAAGGTTTGTTCGGTACCAACTTTTGGTTCTTTGGCTTTACATGCATGTGTCACCAGTTTATCAGCAGCGAGGCCTTTACAGTGGCTCAAAGTCAATGTGTTGTGCGCAATAATAAATCCACATCCAGTTGCAGCCTGTAGTGTTCACATAAAGTTGAAGCCAAACGGATAACAGGAACAAAACTCCCCCAAAATCCTGCTCCTCCTTGATCTCAATAAAAGCATAATTCCCAGTTCCCCTCATGGTAGAGTGTAGATTGAATGTAGAGTGAATGTACATAAAGATGTACAGTGTAGAGTGAATGTACATAAAGATGTATCCAAACAAGACCGTGTAAAACTCTTCATAATTGCCATCCCCCGTCCAGCTAACCATGGAGTAAAAGCACTAAGTTATTTATCAAAACAAAATCACATGCTCTGAGTGCTGCCCTTCTTATGAGGTGCAGTATGCAGAGAAAAGAAAACTGAACTTAAAACGGGTGTGAGGATCAGCTATGCGCTCTGGATCTGGTTACATGCTGAGTTATGACTGAACATAGTATTGACCCTTTGAAATCTCATGTCATCAGAATGTTCAAAATTCTAGAATGGAGGCAAGTGGATGCAAAATGAAGCCAATATATTTACAATGATTAACGGACGAGCAAACCTAAATGCTAATGGTCAAAAAATAAGCAACAATTTTGAATTTTCAAAGTACAAATCTTATTTACTTACTCTGAAAGATGGAACAGTACAGTTTTCACATAGTATTTGGGCTTTACAAAAAGAAACTTATTATAAATTGTGCAAAATATCTGTAGATGAAATTAAAAACTGTTGTGAGCATTTCTGTAAAGATTTGTCCAGTAAAACCTCAAAATGTGGATTTTGCCTTTTGTAAAAATGCATCAATCAAACTCTTGTCAGATAAGCAAATAATGTAAAACAGAATTGTAAATGTTTTTAAACTGGGCTTTGATATCATTCACATGTGTCTGAGTGGTTTTCATTTTCCAAATTGTTCTTGATTTTTCATAATTTGTGATATTCTGAAATTAATCCTAGTTCTCCCATGAAAGTTGCATTATGTTCCACTTCACTTTTGCCTCCAGCTGCCTCTATTCTGGAGTTTAGAGTGTTCATTCAAAGGGTCTATAGCCTAGTACTTTGTTTTAAAATATGGATTTACATAGTTGTAAAGTAATTCAATTATTTTAAAAGTATTTTCTTAATAATATTGCCCATTAATTTACTTTTTAAAAAATACAGACACTAAAAAAATAATAGGTTTCATTAAAGTAACAGTATCAAAAAAAATGAAACCGAACCCAGCCCTAGGCAGCATCTGCTTTTTGCAATGTGTACAGGATGTAATTTAAGAGGCACGTTTACTGAGTTGAATGGGGTTGACAGTAATTTGAAAATGGTAGGGTAGGTTGTTGGCTATAAGAAGTATCATGCTCCTAATAAAAGGGTTTTATCTCAGCAACAGCCTCGTTTCCTCTCAAAATGCCTTGAGCGATTTGCTGGATCTTTGTTGTCATCCATCATTCTGCTTGGTAAACATTGTAAGTGGCCAAATGTGTGTTCAAAATCAAATATGAAACACGATAATACAGGATCATGATGTCCAAAAGAATGATGAGTATCTCTGAGTGTGTCGCCACGGCAACAACTGCCATAGCAACTGAACTGGGTCATATGTCCATGCAGATGCTGTTTATTCATTTATGGCAAGGGCACACCAAGCAGTGTGAAAATAAAGCAATGCTGCAACACCTCTTTCAGAATGCTTTGGCTGTAACATATTGCTCTTACATTGTCCCTCGCTCTGCCAGACCCCCTCTACTGGTTGAATTTGTCTCACGATAATTCTTCTGTGCCAGGTGCTGGACTGGATAGAGAACCACGGTGAGGCCTTCCTTAGCAAACACACAGGTGTGGGGAAATCTTTGCATCGAGCCAGAGCCCTTCAAAAACGGCATGAGGACTTTGAGGAAGTTGCACAGGTACTTAAGTACACAAAAGCCATTTGGCCACTAATCACTCATTCACATCGTATGTATTCAAATTCATATTGTACATATAGTGTGAAATGTTATACAATACTGTTGATTTTCTATCAGTCATAAGTCACTCTGTATATTTTTGAAAATGCCTAGTCTCCAATACTCTATACTTTATAATCTTTTGTTGTATTATATTGTTATTATGTTAACCCCCATATCTGCTGGACTCCCGCAGAACACATACACCAATGCTGACAAGCTGTTGGAGGCGGCCGAGCAGCTGGCCCAGACGGGAGAGTGCGACCCAGAGGAGATCTATCAGGCCGCCCACCAACTCGAGGACCGCATCCAAGACTTTGTTCGCCGCGTGGAGCAGCGCAAAGTCCTGCTGGATATGTCTGTCGCCTTCCACACGCACGTCAAAGAGGTAGGCAGGAGGCTGATGTAACCGACAAGTGGATGTCAATGTGGATGTGGGCTGTGCACTTGTGTACATGAGAGTGCTCTTTAAACAACAGGCAAATGGGGATTGATAGTGTGGAGCAGTGATTCTGGAGCTTTGGGTGTTGATAGTTTAACGTTTAGCCTCAAAGTGCAAGCAAATGTTGCCATAAAAATGCGTCAACTGTATTGACGCATTTTTACTCCTACTCCCATCCAATGGGAGTAGGAGCCACTATAGACAATAAATGAAAATATTGAACTTTAATATACCAAAAACAATTCAAAATGTACAATATCTTTTCAAATACACCTGTAAGAAATAAATTACATAATGAAACACTAGTTTGTATCTATAATGAGACATGGAAGTCATTTATTCAAACTTGTAAATTAACACCCTTAGTATAAAGAAAAAGTACTCACACTAAATATTGACCCGGAATAAATATTTTTCCATCTGTCATGTATTGAACAAGAAGTCAATATAGTGATTATCGTGACAGACCTACAGCTATCAATGTTTCTTTTAGAGACAATTATTTTTGTAATAGTGTAATAGTTATTCTTCCCCCAACATGTCCATGATGTTATTTGAAACCCCAAAAATCTATTTATCAGCACTGAACAGTGTGTCACGTAACTGGGGAGTTGTGAACCTTTCTTTTAAATGGTTAAATGGTCACATATTTTCATAGTGCATTCCACCTTCTGAGTGCTTTACAAACTTGAATAACTTTAAAAAAATCTTTTTTAACTTTGTTTTGCGGTAGCTGTGGACGTGGCTGGAAGAGCTCCAGAAGGAGCTTTTGGATGATGTCTATGCTGAGTCGGTTGAAGCTGTACAAGACCTCATTAAACGTTTTGGCCAACAGCAGCAAACCACACTTCAGGTCACCGTCAATGTTATTAAGGAAGGGGAAGATCTCATCCAGCAACTCAGGTAATGTACATCTATTTTTTTTTTTACAGATGATAGAATGTAAAATAGACTGTAAAGTGTAAGCCAAAGAAACATTTTGAAACCCACACGGTGCATCCCATTAGTAGAGGAGACTATGATGACCCCCCCTATAGTCTAAAATTCTTTCCCATAGTCTTGTCTTAAAGCAACCTTGATTATACATTGGCATCACAAAATGGCCCATTGTCTTATCATAAACAAATAACTGGGCTAAAAGGACCGCGCAGGCAGTAACAGTTATATTCCACAAATTGTGTAAAATGAAATTAAAATCTTGTGCCACCATAGGCTCCTCAGAATCTTGAGGAAACACTACCACATTTTGCCTTAAAAGTTTATTGAACCTCTTCTGTTTATATAAAAGCAGTCTGGATTCACTGGCCGCTGTATTTTCAACATTTATATTTTTAAATGATGCTTTATTAATTGTTTTGTACAATGCCCTTGACTGCACAGAGAGCTGCAGGTACAAGAAATGCATTATTAACTACATCACAAGTCAGTCGTTTTATGGACTCTGTAGAAAGCACCTCTATGACAAAACGGTTAAATAGTACTTGCGGAATTAGTTCACAGTACCTCTTCATTATCATCTTCCTACTTTTGCCTTTGTTCTATTCATCTCTTTCTCTGGAGTGTTGGATCCATAATGCATTCTTACATAAGTCTTTTATAAGCTCATCTAATTGCATGACAGTATCCCTGGGAGCAAACTGTGGCTCTGCACACCTTTTGTGTATGTGTCACTTCATGTGCGCTTATCTCTCACAGATGAATCAACCACGAGCTAGTCAGGATGCATCTAATCTTATTATAATTCTGCTTCATCACGTTTTGCCTCCTGTAAACTCTGCTGTCTGTGCATGTGTTCTTCATGCATGTGTGCAACTGTCACATTGATACATCTGAGGCAGCATGACCTCTTTAACTTTCTCTCAGCAGTCACACTCAAAGTTCATTATATTGTCTGTATTACTTACCCATCCCCTTATTGTTGAGTACATATTGTCTTCCTTCTGTTTCTAACTTATCCAACTATAAAGTCTGCTGTATCTGTTTATTCAGCAAATTGTCGTAGGTGCTGCTATCATTATTCGGGCTATATTATTGCATGCATGCAACTGCAGAAACTGGTCGATCTTGAGAGCAAATAAATTCTATGCAGACTGTAAAGCTCTTTAAATGCCTCTCTATTTTCTATCATTTTTAGCCATGAAACTTTTTCAAATTTTTTCCCGCTTAACTGGAAGTGTCACCTAAAAGCATGGTTTGGTAGCATTTAGAGGCAATCATCAAATTGGCAGTGTAATAATTGTGGTAAATTTCACATTCTATTCATGTTTTGAAACTCCTCCACAGGCACATTTTAGCATCCTTCTCATGGATTATTAAAACATCATCATTGGGATAATAAAAAAAAACAAGATTACGTTTTGTCAATATTACTCATATCCACCTCTTTTGCTAGTTTACTTTTAGGGCTGTCAATTTTCTCTGGATTCTCTCTGGATTCCCTCTGGTCGCTCTCTATAGACCACCAGTCTGCTGCTGTTGGCTCATTGCTTGTGTGTGTTTTTGTGTTCACCAGGGACTCGGCCATTTCCAGCAACAAGACGCCCCACAACAGCTCCATCCACCACATCGAGAGCGTCTTGCAGCAGCTGGATGAGGCACAGGCCCAGATGGAGGAGCTCTTTCAGGAGCGCAAGATCAAACTGGAGCTCTTCCTACAGCTGCGGATATTTGAGCGTGATGCTATTGATGTGAGTGCACAACTGTGTGTGAACCAGTTTGTGCAGGCATGAAGTATGGATTTTAATCACATTTTTAATTTTAAGGACAATATTTATTACTGTGTTGCAGAGAGGTTTCCAGTATTGTAGAAATAGTTTGTTTCTACAAAACTGAAAATGCTCAAAAAAATTGAACATTGCCAAGACTAAGGCTACATAAAGTACTAATAATTCATGGTGGCTGAATCGAAGCGAAAGCAAAGCAAAACTTTTTTTTTTTTGCCATCCAAGACCCAATAACATAGAATTCTATGTATAATGTGATGATAACATGATAATAAAGGACCGTCAAGGAATTCCTTCCTCCTGTGGGCTCACCACCTGCAGAGGGGTTCATTCATAGGGTCTGGGTCTGGTGCACAGAGTAATGGGCAGCGTGTTGCCCCCGCTACCCAGCTGAATTAAATGGGAGAAAATGGATGGATGGATGGAACATGATAATATTAAGAATTTTAATATAGAAATATCACTTCAAAAGAGCAGTTTTGCATCATCTATGAGTGTGGTCTGTGTTAAAGTGTATTCTGGTCATATTGCAGATATTCATTCAGATTATGATCTATGATTTCTATTTATAGATAATTTCTGACCTGGACTCATGGAATGAGGAGCTAAGTGGACAGTTGACTGAATTTGATACAGAAGACCTGACAGTGGCCGAGCAGAGATTGCAACATCATGCTGATAAAGCCCTCACCATGAACAACCTCACATTTGATGTCATCCACCAGGGTCAGGAACTACTGCAGTACGTCAATGAAGTTCAGGCATCAGGTGAGAAAAGCCAAACAATTAATATTTCTGTTTTCTTTTTGTGGTGGTGGGGGTGGTGTGGTTTGCCACCATGTCTATGGCCTGACCTTAAAAGATTGGATAACACTACTGAGACAGGTTTCGGGTAAAGCTTTTTGAAGTAGGGTTTGTTAAGCATGACCTTAACCATCATAGCTAGTGAATGGGCAACAGCCTGACATAAAACAAATTGTCATCTTACCCAGTGATAGTCTGCCAGTTTGGAGAGTATTTTACATTTCCACTCAGATCTTTTTTAATTAAGCTTTATTCAAACAAAACTGTTACTGCAAAGGCATATGCTGGCTTTGGTGCGCTACTCCTCCAGTTAGTGGGTATGCAAGAATTGTTATCAATTTTGAAAATGTGACTTATGCTTTTTCGCCATAACATACATTTGGGACTTTACACATTATTTGGGACTTTCCACATTATTGCTAAACGCCTTTTCTTGAGGTCCTCATAGATTCTTTCATTAATTCTCTTCAGTAAATCCTAATGAATAAAACAATATAAATAACAATATCTTCTTGACATTGCAGTGTGCTATTTTACTGATCATCATGTATTTCTTACAGAACTGGCATTGCTAGTTTATGTAGGTGTTGTGTCACCTTTGGTCAGCAGCTGTGTAAAAGCACCCACCCACAGACCAGAATACTTTGTGGGTGATTTAACATAGGTTACATCACATATTGGAATAAAGAATTGTTAATCATAATAATTCATACTCTTCCCATATAATTAGTAGATGGCAGACAGAAATAGCATTATGAGATGCCTTTTCAAAAAGAGCCTCTTCCGACTGGTTATACAACTGTCTTGCAGGTGTGGAGCTTCTCTGCGACAGAGATGTTGACATGGCAACGCGGGTTCAGGAGCTGCTGGAGTTTCTTCATGAGAAACAGCAAGAGTTGGACCTGGCAGCCGAGCAGCATCGTAGACACCTGGAGCAGTGTGTCCAGCTCAGGCACCTCCAGGCTGAAGTCAAGCAGGTAATTATTTGTGGTGGTTGGCGCCATCTGTAGGGGAATACTTGTAACTACAGCTATAATAAAGTAGTCTGTCTTTTGCCACTTTCTCTGAGTTTGGATTTGATTTGCTGGCAGAAAAAAAGCAATTTTCTCACTTTCAGAAAAGGCCACTTCTATTACAAAAAAGTGACAAGGGTCCAGTTGATTTAAAAAAAAACTGAAATTTGTTATAATAATGTAACTTGGACTGACGGATCTCACAGATAGCTAGTTCTATGTTATCTGTAAGCTTACTGTATTTTTGTCTTGTCTTGTCTGATTCAACAAATGAAGTGTCTCCTACACGATGATGTTGATGATATCTGGGCATTGTTTTGTTCTCTTGACTCTGTTTAAATTAACTGCTCACCCTATTGTTATATCCATTGTGTGAATTGCATCTGACTGTCCTCCAGGTTCTTGGCTGGATTCGTAATGGTGAGTCGATGCTTAACGCTGGTTTGATCACGGCCAGTTCCTTGCAAGAAGCCGAACAACTGCAACGAGAACATGAACAATTCCAACACGCCATAGAGGTTTGTAATACAGATATAAATGAAATATACAGTATTAATAATTATTTATAATATTTTAACATTTTTAATAATACATGATGTGATATGTGATCTTGTGCAGAAAACCCACCAGAGTGCCCTGCAGGTTCAGCAAAAGGCAGAAGCCCTCCTTCAAGCCAACCACTATGACATGGACCTGATCAGAGACTGTGCAGAGAGTGTGGCATCCCACTGGCAGCAGCTCATGTTGAAGATGGAGGACAGACTGAAGCTGGTGAACGCCTCTGTGGCCTTCTATAAAACATCGGAGCAGGTGTGCAGCGTACTGGAGAGCCTGGAGCAAGAGTACAAACGGGAGGAGGACTGGTGCGGTGGAGCAGACAAACTAGGACCCAACTCTGAAACGGACCACGTCACCCCCATGATCAGCAAACATCTGGAGCAGAAGGAAGCGTTTTTGAAGGTAGCAATCAAGCATGGTTATGTTGTTTGCCCAATCTTTCAGGAGAAGCTGTTAATTCTTGTTATTCAGGTGTAGAGGTGGGCAGATGATTGAAATAACATAGAGGATGTTGTGACTGATTTTAGACATGTGTACATTTTTTCTATTATTTATTGTGTAATTTAGTGAAAAATACTGTTAAAAGTAGGGTTACGTCTGCACTTATATTGATCTGGTCTTGGTCTTAAACCTCAGCCCAAAACATATGAAGAGATGTTTTGGCACATTTCTTATTGATTGCTATAATATCATCTGAATATAGTTATAGGGACACAAAAAATTTGAATTACCCATCCCATCCCATCCCTATTCAGGCATGCACCTTAGCCAGAAGAAATGCAGACGTCTTCCTGAAGTACATGCACAGGAACAGTGTGAACATGCCTGGGATGCTGAGCCATGTCAAAGCTCCAGAACAACAGGTGAAAAACATTCTGAATGAGCTGCTTCAGAGGGAGAACCGTGTGCTCCATTTCTGGACCATGAGGAAGAGGCGTTTAGACCAGTGCCAGCAGTATGTGGTCTTTGAGCGGAGTGCAAAACAGGTGAGTGGACTCAAACTCAACTCTTAAAGCTCACAAGTGTCAACTCTGTTTTTTGAGGATGTAACAACAGTATAACATGGCTTAAAGGTCCTATAATACAAATACATGGAGTTCTGTTTTTTCATTCGCATGGTTGACTGAAACAAATCTTGTCTACATCTCTAAAGCTCAGTATGCTCTGTTCCACCTTGTGATGTCATGAAGATAGTTTTCAAATTAATAGTTACCTTTTACCTTTAATTTAAGAGGTTTAAGAGGTTGCCATTTCCAGGACTGAAGCCATCCAAATTATTCTAGTGAAGGTTTATGGAGTTTAAAAACACAGTGGAGCACATCCTGTATTATGACATGACATCACAAGGTGCAGTGTTCTGTTTGCAAGAAGAAAAAAATGTGTGAATGATACAAATCAGAACTCCAGTTATGGTTCTGATGAGGATAGCACAATATACAGTATTAATGTAATAATAAATGTAATAAAATAATTCCACATTGCAATGCAGTGCAATTCAGCTAGGTATACATCCGCGCAAAAGGTGAAAGTCATCATAGTTCGCTTAATACAGACCGATCTCCCTGCCCAACTTTGAGGATAGATTAACAGCGATATTTTTAATATCGTCCGGCAAAAGCCCCACATTATCGCGGCGCGTTAACGCAGATAACGGCCCACCACTAGTAAACATGTAATAATTAAATCTGAAACATTTGCATTTTGTTATAATTTAAATAATACTGCATGCATGTTCTCTATTTGTTTAGGCTTTGGAGTGGATTCATGACACTGGGGAGTTCTATCTGTCAACACATACCTCCACTGGCTCCAGCATCCATCACACACAGGAACTACTGAAGGAGCACGAGGAGTTCCACATTACAGCCAAGGTATATTTATACTAATATTATATGATTGGAATTTGAGTCAGCGAAATCTCAAAGTCTGCCATTTGGATTTCCTCTGTAAAGAACTAAATATTTTTTTCTTATAATAAATTCTTGTTGTACCTGTAGTTTCTACCTCTGTGAACATGTCATGGGATTCTTGTATTTGTTGTATTTGTTGTATTTGTATTAATTACATTTTTCACTGTTAACAAAAGCTCATGGGGTTGTTTACAATGTGAAGTCTGACTCAAATGCTACATATAAATATACATCACAAATCTAATCAAAATTGCAATACCAAAATTGTGCAGCCCTAGTTTTTTACATAATTCCTCTTCTTTTGTAGCAAACTAAAGAGCGTGTTAAGCTGCTCATTCAATTGGCCGAGGGCTTCTGTGATAAAGGCCACAGTCACGCTGCAGAAATCAAAAAATGGGTGACGGCTGTGGACAAGAGATACAGAGACTTCTCCCTGCGCATGGACAAGTATCGCTGCAGCCTCGAGAAGGCTCTGGGCATTTCTCCTGACTCCAACAAAGCTGTGAGTATGGCCTGACGTCTGCACTCTGTTAAACATTTAAAAGACAATAACGTTTTACATTTGCCCCCTTTCAGAGCAAAGACCTCCAGTTGGACAATATACCTGCTACAGGGTCAGAGGTCAAGCTGAGAGATGCTGCTCATGAGCTGAATGAGGAGAAACGCAAGTCTGCACGCAGAAAAGAGTATGTTCCTATATATACATTTTTTAGGATTTATAGATCAAGTAAATTTATCCAAAGTACACACAAAATTGAACACAAAATGACAGCTTTTTAATTTTATTAGGTTTATCATGGCTGAGCTAATCCAGACAGAGAAGGCCTATGTGCGTGACCTGCGGGAGTGCATGGATGTGAGTTGAAATTCACATCAGCTGAAAAATATCACAATTTGTGCATTGAGTTATGCTGTTCTTATTTACTCTTATGCACAATTCTTTTAGACCTACTTGTGGGAGATGACCAGTGGTGTGGAAGAGATTCCCCCAGGAATTGTCAATAAGGAGCACATCATCTTTGGAAACATGCAAGACCTTTATGAATTTCATCATAAGTAAGATTATGTTTATAAATACTGCAACAAATGTTTGCATAATAACACAGAATGCGCTTTTTATAATGGAAAGCCAACAGATTTAAATTGTAAATTATTCCCATTTTAGCATCTTCCTCAAAGAGCTGGAGAAATATGAGCAGCTGCCAGAAGACGTCGGCCATTGTTTTGTCACATGGGTATGTATTATTGTTCCCAGCCTAAAATGTTTTGGGGTCCTCTTTTTTATTTTTTGATAATCTGTATGTGTCTTCTTTACCAGGCTGATAAATTCCAGATGTATGTGAACTATTGTAAGAATAAACCAGACTCCACTCAGCTTATCCTGGAACATGCTGGGAATTACTTCGATGTGAGTGTAATTTTAGCTTGATTGCACCAAACAGTTTTTAGTTTGGTTTGTAAATCTTTTTGTTCTTTATTCTTTTCACAGGAAATTCAACAGAGGCACAGGCTCGCCAATTCTATCTCATCATATCTAATCAAACCTGTGCAGAGAATCACAAAGTACCAACTTCTTCTGAAGGTACCACACCACCACTACACTACACTACAATGACACTTCTGTGTCTGTGGCAACCACTTATGTGCACTAATGAACTAATCGTGTTTAGGAGTTACTTACCTGCTGTGAAGAGGGTAAAGGAGAGATAATAGATGGTCTTGAAGTTATGCTCAGTGTTCCCAAAAGAGCCAATGATGCCATGCACCTCTCAATGCTAGAAGGTACATTCATGCCGAGTTATTTTCTTGAAAATATTTTTGCTTTGTTAAATTTCTTGAAACTCTTGAAAATTTTCAGGTTTTGATGAGAACATAGACTCCCAGGGTGAGCTGATACTACAAGATTCCTTCCAAGTTTGGGATCCCAAAACGCTGATCCGAAAAGGTCGCGAGCGACATCTTTTCCTCTTTGAGATGTCTCTAGTCTTTAGTAAGGAGGTCAAGGACTCAAATGGCAGGGGCAAGTACATCTACAAAAGCAAGCTTTATGTAAGTCATTCTCACTATCTACATATGCGTGTTTATTAAACACATTACAGTAATAAAATTAACTTTTGATTTCCAGACGTCAGAGTTGGGAGTTACAGAACACGTTGAAGGAGATCCATGTAAATTTGCTCTTTGGGTTGGACGCACTCCAACAAATGATAACAAGATTGTACTCAAGGTACGCACTCTTGAAATCTGGGTTGAAATCCCTGGGTTAAACTGATGCCTTTTTAAGATTTGGGCACTTCAAATGAATTGTAGTATTGATGGTCTAAACATCAGTTTAACCCTTTTTGATACTTTTTCTGTCTTTCGCTTGTGTGCCCCTCACTGGTGCACCTGTTGAGGGGCTTTAGCTCTGCTCGACAGCTTGTTAACTGCATGAGCAGCTGGCAAAGCCGTTTTCTCTGGTTCCAAGCTCTCTCTCTTCCTTTCCTCTCAGTTAAAATCTGCTTCGTCCTGTCTTTAACAACCATGCATATTTCTAGGGCTGTGTTTTTCTGTGGATATATTTCTAATGCTCTGGGTCGACATGCTTGCACCAGCTGCTGACACAAATTTTATTTTGACAAGAACCATTGATTGGTATAATGGATATCTAACTGAAAAAATAACCCTTAATTACTATTATAATGTTACAAAAATGCCAGCTTTTGGAACAGCATGGATCCAAACTTCTATTTTTCTCTAATGTAGACTACCAAACTAACCATTCAGAAAAGTCTTGTTCTGTGTGCTTAAATGAAGTGTGTCTCATGAAAGACTAATATACATGTCCAAGCACACCATTCTACTGTTGCTCATTTAATTGGTGTACACATGGAGGCAGTTTATTCCTGTTGTGTGTCTCTACCAAAGTCTTATGTCAGTATAAATACAATTAATGTCTTAAGTATTTTCTGAATAAATAAAGTGAAATTTCCTTTTATATTTTAAATTTAAAGCTAAGTCAGGGATCCAAACATGGCGCCACGGTGAGTACCAATTCCCATACCACAGCCCTTAGCAACTTCATTCTCTAAATACATTTTTGTTTCCAATTTTATTTTGAAAAAATAGGTAAATAACAAATCATTAGTAGCAATCCCAATACAACATTAATCTTGGGTCACAATATTACTTTCACCAGGCATCTAACATTGAGAACAAGCAGGACTGGATTAAGCACATCAGGGAGGTGATCCAGGAGCGCACCATTCACCTGCGAGGAGCTCTAAAAGAGCCTATTCACATACCCAAAGCAACAGCTGTCAAACATCACAAAGGAAGAAGGTAAATGTGACTATTATAGTATACGCACTCTAGTGTGTGAGTGGAGATGGAGTGGAGATGTGAGTGGAGCAGACATAAGCTTGACATTGTACTTGTTTGTACTGAAGGGAGGGAGAGGATTTGGACAGTCAGGGTGAAGGCAGCAGTCAACCAGATACCATCTCACTGGCATCCCGCACTTCCCAAAACACCATGGACAGTGACAAGGTGAGAAACTGACACGAATGTAAGTGGGCTGTTGATTTCTCTTGTATCTGACCACATCTTCTCTGTTGGTGTCAGCTCTCTGGAGGCTGTGAGCTCACTGTGGTCATCCATGACTTTATGGCCGGTAACAGTAATGAGCTGACAGTGCGGCGGGGACAGACTGTGGAGGTGCTAGAGCGATGCCACGATAAACCAGATTGGTGCCTAGTCCGGACCACAGACCGCTCCCCAGCTCAAGAAGGGCTGGTACCCTGCTCAATGCTCTGCATTGCACATTCAAGATCCTCTATGGAGATGGAAGGCATATATAACCATAAAGGTGCAAAGACACTCCATGTTAATGTCTTGATTGGTCGCTGATGTGATTGACACTAGTGTAAAATTGATTTCTCTTTTCAGACACATTGTCAGTGTGTAGTAATGATGCCATCATGCCCGGCTCCTCTGCTACACTTCAGCCAAATCATGGGATAGGTTCACACACATCACCAGGGCCAAAACGTCCAGGTAAATGCCAGAACAAATGTCTTTATTAACTCCATCAGAAGTGTGTTAAAGAGTTTATTTTTTTACTTGAAGGCAACACACTTAGAAAGTGGCTCACAAGCCCAGTTCGACGCCTAAGCAGTGGCAAAGCTGACGGCCATGTGAAGAAGATTGCCACCAAACATAAGAAGAATCGTGACGTCAGGAAGAGTGGAGAGATGACTATAGGCTCTCAGAAAGACTCTGATGAAAGTGCAGCCACACCACAAGACGAGACCGTGGAAGAGGTCAGTGAGAAGAATCATCATGTGATTTAAAAAAAAAAAAAAATGACCCAGTGTTTAAGTGTATTTTAATGTTATTTCCCTTTTTCTGTGTGAATCCAGAGGGTGCGTAACGAGGGTCTCTCCAGTGGGACCTTATCCAAATCTAGTTCATCCGGGATGCAGAGCTGTGGTGAAGAAGAAGGAGAGGAGGGCCCTGATGCTGTTCCTCTACCGCCCCCTATGGCAATCCAGCAGCATAGCCTGCTTCAACCAGACACACAGGATGACAAGGTAAAAAGGACCAGTGAAAATATTCATTAGTCTTATAAGTGCACAATTTTCATATTTTCTTGGCACAGTTTTCTTTCAGTCTGCCCTCATTTTAAGCAGTACATGGTGACGTGTCTGAGACGGCCCTAGTCTCCACATCTTGGAGACTTCTGACACTAATTTCTGTTTCTCTTTTGTTTTGTTTCCTGGTTGTATTGTTTGCCGTTTGCCATACTGTAGCATTATCTTGATTTATGTCCTGTCTTTGCTTTGTCTCAGTTTCCATATCTCTCCATATGAGCTGTCCAGCTCTTCCCTCTGTCTTTCCCCAACCAGTTCCTTAATGCTCTTCATCCTCTTTCCTCAGCTTTATATAATAGCTTCTTTTTTTATTTCAGGAAACAGGGTTTTAGGAATTAAGTTTTAAATTTCCATTTTTGGTGATTGTAATTTAACATTTCTTAACTTTACAATGCCACTCCCCTGGCTTAAAAGGGTTTTTTGTTTCTTCTGAAAGAGTCATTGAGGAAACATATTGAGCGTAGTTATAGTCAGTAAGAAAATGTCTAATAAAAGAATTCTTAAAAGTAATAAGATGAAAAGTACCAGATTACAATACTTGTTTCTCTTAAACCTTAGATTTTGAGACCCCTGCTCAAAAATAAAACAAAATATAGACTGTAACCCTTCCCCAAAGACCTTACTTGAAAAAAATAAAAATAAATCAAAGACACTCCCGTTGTTATTCCCGATCCCTCATATCCTCGCTCGTCCTCATCCCCTTTTACCCTGTGTGCGTAACATCATTACCCATGCGAGTAATTGGCATCTTTAAATGCTGGCGAGGCCACAAGGGCACACAACCTCACCCAGAAATCCTAATTGGGGAAAGTCTTGAAGCACATACAGCAAGGGTGAGAGTCTCCTGCATTATGTATATTCATACATTCTGTAATGCATTCTGACATCCCTGTTTTCTTTTTTTAGCTACAGCTCATCCTCACCTAAAATACCTTGTTCACTTTATTTTTACCTATCAAATTATTTGCATTTTGCATACATATTCATTCAGTTTTCATAAAATCCATCTCATATTGAATTTTTCTGTGAGAGATTGCATAAAACCTTAAATACACGTAAATTATTCATAACACACATTCTTGAGTTTAACTTGCATTTCATTTGCTTGTGTAAGAAATTAAATTAATCCTTACAAAACTAATATGAAATATTTAATATGGGTCTAACTTGGTGATGTAAGCATGCTCTGTGCTTGTCTAATTTTGAAGTCTTTGAAGTACAGCTTCTAATTCAGTTCCATTTAAATTGAAATAAACAAAAACAAAAAAAACAAAAACAACATAAAGTACATAAAGTTTCACACTGTCCGCCTAAACTGATTGCATCCAGTGCTCAACCTTGATATATCTTTTTGACCTCTCCCTTCTGCTTAGGCCTCTTCTCGTCTCTCAGTCCGACCATCTAGTTCAGAGACACCCAGTGCTGCAGAGCTGGTTAGTGCCATCGAAGAACTGGTTAAAAGCAAGATGGTGAGATAGAAAAACTATATCACAGTAGAATAAAGTTGGTTAAGTGTGTGCTTACCATGAGTTTACTGGTTCAGGCTCTGGAGGATCGGCCTAGTTCACTGTCGGTGGAACAGGGAGACAGCAGCTCCCCCTCATGCAACCCGTCAGACCAGTCTCTTCTGTCCTCTTCATCTCCCATGGAGGAGATGGATGACCGCAGGGCCAGCATCCTTAAGAAAAGACAGTATGTGCCCAAGAAATACCATATTTATAGTATCTGCCAATGTTTTGATAATGTTGTTGTGTTTTTATTCATTATTTTAGGTACATCCTTCTCGAGCTTGTTGAGACAGAACGAGATTATGTTCGAGATCTGAGCCTAGTTGTTGAGGTTAGTTGTTAGATTTTGTGGTTTGACAAGCTGTGGTTTCTTATAACCTTTCAGATAAAATAGAATAACATTATAATTATTGTAGGGCTACATGAATAGGATGAAGGAAGAGGGTGTTCCTGACGATATGAAGGGAAAAGACAAAATTGTGTTTGGAAACATCCATCAGATCTACGATTGGCACAAAGAGTAAGTGCACGCATTCTCTTTAAATAATTACACATCATTTTAAAACAACTAAAACTATTACCATCCCATTCAGTTACTTTCTTGGGGAGCTGGAGAAATGTTTGGAGGACCCTGACAGATTGGGACCACTCTTTCTAAAACAGGTCAATTTTTAATCAATTTTGGTACCTTTTTATTATGACACTTTGAGTACCTGGATTATTTAATATCGTTATTTTGATATTTATACACAGGAGCGAAGATTAAACATGTATGTGGTGTACTGCCAAAACAAGCCTAAATCGGAGCATATTGTCTCAGAGTATCTTGACACTTATTTTGAGGTATTTAACCAGTTAAATCAAATGTCTACTGATAATGTCTATTAGGGTGACCATTAACTCTTCTCTTGTGTAGGACCTAAAGCAGAGACTTGGGCACAGGCTGCAGATCACTGACTTGCTCATAAAACCAGTGCAGAGAATCATGAAATACCAGCTACTGCTTAAGGTGGACCATTATGCTGCTTATATACATTTAAAATATATATTTTGGAAAATTTTATGTAAGTTTAACTTTTTTTGGTTTCATTATAGGATCTTTTGAAATACTCTAAGAAGGCTGGTCTGGAATCTATAGAGTTGGAGGTACATATTTAAAGTGATTATTTTATGAAGTCAGATGTTATTTTAAACTTCTTGCTTTTTGTAATCTTTACAGAAAGCAGTGGAAGTCATGTGCATTGTGCCAAAAAGATGCAATGATATGATGAATGTGGGCCGTCTTCAGGGATTTGATGTAAGATTTTTTGACGCGGACAGTATATGACATTCTTCTTCTTTCTCATAATTTCTTACATGTCTATTTGTATTCATTTGACTCCAGGGAAAGATTGTGGCACAGGGCCGTCTTCTGCTGCAGGATACCTTCATGGTGTCTGACCCCGAGAGCAGTTTGCATGGTCGTATGAAGGAGAGAAGAGTCTTTCTGTTTGAACAGATGGTCATCTTTAGTGAGCCACTAGACAGAAAGAAAGGCTTTTCTTTGCCAGGCTTCCTCTATAAACACAGCATCAAGGTAGGATAATAGAAGAAAAGTAGAGGATTTTAGTGTCATATAAAAGCAATACTAAAACTTGACCTGGCTTTTTTCATTCTTCTCTGCAGATCAGCTGTTTGGGCCTTGAGGAGAATGCTGAAGGTGATCCCTGCAAATTTATACTGACGTCTCGTTCCTCGAATGGCATTATTGAGTCATTTGTGCTCCACTCTGCCCACCCCGGGGTGCGTGAGGTCTGGACCCTACAAATAAGTCAGATATTAGAAACTCAGCGCAACTTCCTCAATGGTAGGCTTTAAAACGGTTATTTCCCACCACCCATAAAACACATCAACACTGTAACAAAAATATTAACTTTTCTAGCACTCACATCACCGATCGAGTTCCAGAGGAACCATGTTGGAGCGAATGTGAGCTCTTGTTCTCCTAACATGGGAGTTCTGAGTGGAGGCAGCTCATTGCCTGCTGGCGCAAACTCCCAGGTTAGCTCTATCCCTTCAGGTCCTCCAGGAGGCTCCCGGCGACCATCCAGGATTCCCCAGCCGTCTCGTTTACCGCAGCCCACGCGCCATCACCCCGGCACTGACATGGACAGCCCCCACAAAATGTCAGGTATGAAGTATGCATAGATTGTACACATTTGTCTTTGATAGAAAATGTGACTGAAGTGTGAGTTTTACCTACTTGTGATCCAGGTTTGTCACCCCGTCCTGTCCCCTCCTCCCTCATCCCTTCAGGGAGTAGTCCACAAAGCAAACGTTCTAGTCAAAGCTCAGAGGACCAAGTACAGGTTAACACTCCAGCCATTGCTGTATCTCCCCTTCCCCGTGCCACAGTGGGGCCTTTGCCCTCTACACCCATTGCCAAAGTTCGGCCTGGAGCCGTGTCCCCTATGGCCTCACCAATGGCCACTCCTGCTTTTGGCAAAGAAGCCCAGATAGCACCCCCTCCCAGCCCTGGTCACAAGTCTGGACCAGGCTTCTGGAGCTCCATGCCAGCTTCCCCAGCCAGCCGGCCTGGCTCATTCACCTTCCCTGGGGAAACAGGAGAGACTCCAGTGCGTCAGAATTCAAATCCGGTCCAGGCTGGTTCTGGATCTGGGAGCCAAAGTCAGTCCCACAGACACTCCACCCACAGCAAGGAGGCTGATCGCATGAGTACATGCTCCTCTGCCAGCGAGCAGTCCATCCAGTCCACCCAGAGCAATGGGGTAAGACTATTGCCCCCTGCTGCTCCAACTAACAGGCACAGTGAGCCCTGGTCTGTCCTGTCTGCCTGCTGAAGCCAGTGGTACTAATCTGTCCCTACTGATCATTTCTACTTTTCTTCACTTGACTGTCTGTAGTAGCCGTCTGCACTACTTAACTGATTTCGGGTTGACTCTCCTCTGATTAGCTTTGTACAGCTTCTATCAAGGCTCTTTGTAGATGACTTTCTCTAACAAAGCTTTTACTAACCCCTGACTCCCTTTTGGCCGCCCTTCACCTCCTGCTATCTTCATGATTTCATACTCAACACTTCGAATGTACTTTTCTGCAACTAACGCCAACGTTTGTGGTTTTGCCTACAAACGTTCCCTTACAAATCATTGAACCTTTCTGCCTCATCTTTGTGTGGGAGTAAAAAGCAAAGGCAGTAAAAATATCTGAAAAACATCTTTTTCTTTAATTTCTTTCATGAAATGAAAATGATGACTGTTTTTAGACTGTTTTTAATTGTTCAAGATTAGGATTTCTCTACCATTCATTTACTGTATGTGCATATGAATTGGAAGAGTAATGTGTGACATTATTTTATTTTGCAGAGTGAAAGCAGCAGCAGCAGTAGCGTATCCACAATGTTGGTGACCCAGGACTACATGGCTGTTAAGGAGGATGAGATCAGCGTTTCACAGGGAGAGGTGGTCCAGATCTTAGCCAGCAACCAGCAAAACATGTTCCTGGTTTTCAGGGCAGCGACAGAGCAGGGCCCTGCTGCTGAAGGCTGGATTCCTGGATTTGTGCTTGGACACACCTCTGCCACCGTCCCAGAGTGCCCCGAGGGATCTGTCAAGTAAGACATGACATCACACATAATAGGAGATACATTAGACTGATGGCACATATTATTTCTCATCTTGTTAATAGTTTTCTGTTTAAAATTTAAGTGATGTGTTTTTTGTTTGTTTTGTTTTTTGTCAGTAGAAAATCTTCCTCTTGGCACACATTACGCATCCGTAAGAAGTCTGAAAAAAAGGATAAGGAGGCCAAAAAGGAAACCAAGCTAGAAAATGGTTACAGGAAATCCAACAAAGTATCTGTAAAGGTAAAACATTACTAAAAAAAGATCCAGTTTATCAGTTTACTTCAAGATATGATTCTAGCTCTAAAATGGTTCTGAATATCTTTTTGCAGCTTCTAAATCCCAACTACATCTATGATGGTAAGAACGTTTTGTATTTTAAGATGTGTATAACTCTTATTACTAGAAGTTACTAAAAGTTCTCTTTGTTTAGTTCCCCCTGAGTTTCTTGTTCCACTGAGTGATGTGACTTGTGACAATGGAGAGAGCGTCACCCTTAGATGTAAAGTTTGTGGTCGACCCCGGGCTTCCCTCACTTGGAAAGGTCCCAATCAGAGCACCCTGACCAACAATGGACACTTCAGCATTGCTTACAGGTAACAAACAATATCTGCATTTTGATGGACATCCCAGAACTTTACTGAAAATAATTAGGTCTTAAATGGGATGCAGTACATTTTAATATTGTCATGTGGTTTACACAGAATTAGTGAGTAATAAGTAATGTGTTTTACTGTTGTCATAGTGATGCAGGTGAAGCGACACTGCGGATTATTGGTGTGGACTCTGACGATGATGGACTTTACACTTGTGTGGCCACAAATGAACTTGGCACTGTAACATCCACAGCCAATCTGAGAGTCCTTGGTAAGAGTAAGTTAAACAGTGTAAACCAACTGAAGATGTGTCATTTGTATAATGTCCCATTATGTCTTCAGCTGTGTCCAGGGATGGTGTCAGGGTGAGCTGGAAGGACAACTTTGAGTCTCATTATGCTGAAGTGTCTGAACTTGGCAGGTAAATTCACAACAATAATCTAACACAGGGAGCGTGCATGAACAGAACTAACTGTCTCTTGTGTTTAAACATTTCCCAGGGGTCGCTTCTCTGTTGTGAAGCGCTGTGAGCACAAAGGTACAAAGTGTGCTGCTGCTGTTAAACAAGTAAACAAGAAACTGATGCGACGGGACAGAGTGACCCAAGAGCTGAGCCTCCTTCATAGGCTACAACACCCCAACATAGTCAGCCTTATAGACACGTATGAATCCCACAGCAGCTACACTCTGGTTCTGGAGATGTGAGTAGTCATGCCTCACATAAATTTGCCATATTTGTAGTTTTTGCTTTTTGGTCATATGCTGTGATGCATGTTTGTCTCTGTTGCTCAGAGTCGATCAGGGCCGTTTGTTCGACTACATAGTGCGCTGTGGGAATTTAACTGAGGAGAGAGTTGCCAGCTACTTGCGGGATGTTTTAGAAGCTTTACACTACCTGCACAACTGTAGGATTGTGCATTTGGACATAAAGGTAAGTAATGTACATAAAATTTATTCAAAGAGCAAATTACTAGTAAATAAATAACCTGGCATAATAAAAATGTATATGTTTTGTTTTCAGCCTGAAAACCTCTTGGTTGCCCACACCCCCATTGGTCAGCCGGTGGTCAAACTCATAGACTTCGGAGATGCTATCCAGCTCAACAGTGCTCACTACATCCACCCCCTGCTGGGCAGTCCTGAATTCGCGTCCCCAGAATTAGTGTTGGGAGAGCCAGTGTCTCTGACCTCTGACCTCTGGAGCCTAGGTGTGGTAACATATGTGCTGCTGAGCGGTGCATCTCCTTTCCTGGACGAGAGTGCAGAGGAGACCTGTCTGAACATCTGTCGACTGGACTTCAGCTTCCCCAGAGACTACTTCCATGGCGTAACGCAGGCAGCGCGGGACTTTGTGTGTCTGCTGCTGAGGACTGACCCAGGCAGGAGGCCTCCAGCTGGACTGTGCCTCCAGGAGCCGTGGCTCCAGCCGGGCAGCCAGGCCCAGGGAGAGTTCTGTCTGGACACCTCTCGACTCATTGCCTTCATGGACCGGAGGAAACATCTAACCGATGCCCGCCCCATAGGAGGAGTCCGAAGCTTCATTCAAAGTCGACTTCAGTCCAGAGTTTGACACTAGCGATTCACTAAGCCATTTCCTCTGGCCCCAGCCCTTTCAATTCTCCTGTAGGCCCATGGAACAGGTCTATGTATGTGATAATTCAGTGCACAGGTTGTGGACTTATGGATCTCCACAATTAAGAGATTAAATGTCCATAATAAATAATGAATGCTGATCTGATCTTTTTCACTGACCAACATTTCAGGCCTGTAGTCCTCTCACCTTAACTTTAAAGTTTCTCAGAGCCCTTGAGAACCATGTTCTCTCCTGCAACAGATGCTCTTATCTACTGCTGCTTGCTAACACTTAACATACTTTGTCAGGTATCAAAGGACTAAAAGAAAAAATGAAGTAATTTATTTTTTAAGAAATGAAACTGAGCAGTTTGAATTGGCAGATGCCACTGGACAGATGTGGAGCTATTAGAACAAAGTGATGCCATCAAAGCAAAATGCCTACTGCCTCCTTATGGAGAAACAGAACGAAACTGTGTTGAGCTCTTTTTACATTAAATACAAACTTTCTTATAGAAACTATATATAGGAAACAAGTACTGTCTTTCAGGACAAGAAGAATGCAAATGTCAGGAGTTGCTGTGCTACTTTGACTCATATCCTGAAGACAATAATAGACATTTGTACGTGCACTCAGAGCTTTTAATGGCTGCGCTAACATTAATAACAAAACAATGGACATTTGCCATTTGCTTTTAATAGAACTAACCCTGTGTTTAGCAGTCTGGAAATGTTCAGGCCTTATCTGTAAATAGACAGATGCCTTCTTCCCTCAAAGCAGCAGTTTCTGGATAAAACCTTGATGGCAGTGTTCATTGCCAATCACAGGGGGAATGTGGAGGCAGAAGAAGACTGATACTGTAAATGCACTCATTGTATGTTAAGTTTATCATGTGCAATGTTGCGGCTTTAACATTTTATGCAACTATTTATGAAGACATCTGTTGTATCTGTAATAAATCTATAGAAAAGCACGTACTTGGTACTGCAAGCACTGCTATAGTAGTTTGTGTTTATTTGATCTCGTTTTTATGAGTTCAAGGCCGGGCTTTTATTACAGGTCACCCTCTGGATCATCACAATGTGATCAAAAGTAATGTTTTTGCCCTGTATGCCTGCGTAGTATTGGTACACCAAAGTTGTTCAAGCTTTATAGTACTTGATACAAATTGTGTTAGTTTCACTTGGGTTTACTAAGACCTTGCTGTTTACACTAGTTAAATAACACCATTGGTCATTAGAGCATTTCTGTTTATGCTTAAAATTGTAAATAAAGCCAATTGTCAAACTTTCTCAAAAACAAATTAATCTGATAGGGATGATTCACTGAAACTTTATTTATTATTGCAGATGCCATTCAAACAAGCAAACTTAAACTGAATGCAACAGTTTAGGTTTTATTTTGTTTTCTCAGTGTTTAAGTTTTTTAATCTTTGCATGTATATTTTTGTACAGATCATATTTTCCACTTGTAAATATTCTCATTTTGTCATCATTTATTTGGAAATTAAAACTATTGAACACATCTGGTTTTTTGGTTGGTTTTTGTTTTTTTTGTTTTTGTTTTGTTTTACCATTCTTTGTTTTGGCCACACATGCTTCATGGAGGCAGTCGCAGTCTGTGTTGCACTTTGTTTCGACCAGTCAGGTAAAATGAGGACAAATAATGAGCCTGATTATGTAGCCTTCTTTACTAAGCACTTTGAACACTTTGTATTGTACTTCTCATCAATTCTAGCAGGTGGCAGTACAAATCCACAAATTACTTAAGTGTTTGTGTTAGTATTTGATTTTTATTTAACATCTGATGTCCATATAAGATAAACTTGTTGAAAGAAAACACAAGTTAAACCTTTTGGTTTATAGCAATGTTGTCCTTTATTCTAAGTTCCAATACAGATAATATATCAGTCCCTTATTTGTACAAAAATACCTGATCAGGATACAATGTAGATCCAGGAGCCATACAGATGTATATAGATGAAGCAAAGCACAGTGGGAATATTTGAAAATTAACAAGGGTTATTATTTGCACTGTTTTTTCTTTCTTTCCCTGAAATATTTTCTTAAGCTTATGATGACTTCAGCCCAAAGTATAGCTCCACCAATGCTGAGTCAGATTCTGTTGCGCCCATAATGTTGATGGGACTTCTGTGCATTGTAGGAACTTGCTCTACAGCCAATGCAGTCAACGGATGGAAATTAAGGACTTCTTATAGGCACCTGCTGCAAAAATAGGCTCTTATGAATGAATAAAATGTTATGCACCTTGAAATCAGAATATATGGACAAACTGAACTAGTGTTTCAGCTACAGCATACATTGTTCTACTAAGTATCAGTGACTATTTCCAAATGGTGTCTGTGCTATGTTATTCCACCTGTGTGTGCATCATGTGTAGAAAGTCATAGCCTACACATTTCTGAATGTCTCCTACAAAGTAATGGTCAGACACCGGTTCAGCCATAAAGTATAGGATTTTGAAACAAAGATACCAGCGGAATTTGACACTCCTGTCAGGTTGTCAGCTTATATGTGCAAGTATTGTTTAGAAATTTGACAAATGCCAAAAATCCAGTTTGATCTCTTAAAAAACAGCTTAATTTAATACTGTATATATTGTGGTATTTTTATATAAAAGGTCATTTGTGGCAAACCAAAGAAAATACACAATAATGTCAATGTACACACAATCAGATAAAGGAAAAAAAGACAGTATCATTCTTCATTTTACATGGAGTTATGAGCAAAAGCATAACACGCCATACATAGTGATCTGTGACCTAAGTACAGTGTTAGGGCTACGTCCTTTCCATAGCTTCACATACTCTGACAACAAATGTTACTGGTATCGTCATTCACTTCTATGCAGGATTGCATTGTAGCACAGTGATTATAAAATGGAGGGAGGTGTGGTTTGGATCTCCTCTTTAAAAGAAAGGAGATAAAACTCTGGTGCGTTTTGCTTTCGGAGCGCTGGGAATGCTGGGAAAACCGCCAGCCCACCTCCTGTCTCCATGACATAGCCCAACCAAAATACAACCTTGGAATAAAAAGGCAAGTATGATAATAACCAGCAATCCTGAATAGTGAATGTATATAGTTAACAGTCTGGCCATCATCCACGCACATACGCACAATACACACTATATTCACCACAGGGTCATAGCTTAGAGGCTGGACACAGGTGGGGGGAGGAGGGGGGGGCAGGGTGTTCAAGCATTATCCAATCCCTGGGGAGAATCTGCCCTGGCTTGACTATCAAAGTAAAGGCCTGATTGGTGGAAGTGCAGAGCTGGTGAGTCGTGTGATTGGTCGACAGGCAGCGGCAGTAGCATGTATGTCGATGACAGTACTTAGAAAGACTGGCAGGGGTTGTCTGGTGGCCTCCTGCTAACCTTGCTCACTAGGAATAACATGAGGCGTGCAGGTGCCAGCTAATTCCATTTGAAACTTTAGGAACTGAGATGTCATATGCCTTGTAGCTTTTCATTCACAGGTCTATCAGCATACCAGAAAAGCACTTTAGATTGCCACTCCAGCCTCCTATTTTCCTGTTTGCATTCCTGGTCATCTAGTTTTTATTTATGGCAGGGCAGTGATGGGTCCATGTACAGTCCTACGTCAATAAATTAAAATAGGATAGACAATTTAACTTATTTTATTAAAATATATATCTAACCCATCATTTAATTTCATAGTAATGATTATGTTTTGTAATGTTTTATGTTTTTTGACGATATGGTCAACATTTTGAGCACAGGTGACAGATTATCATTATTAAAATACAAATATATTTAAACTACAAAAAGGCTTCAGAAAGATGAAACATCTTTAACATTTTAACCTTTTGAAACCCTTTCTTGCTATGGAATTTACTTGGATAATGAGGGATTGCACATATTTGAACTACTATTTGTTTCTTTTATAAAATTCCAACTTTTGCAGTAGTACTGTAATACCAAGCTAAGTCATTTTGTAGTCGTGTCATGTGAAAATATGATAAATTTGTGTTTAAACTAAAGGTCAAAATTTCCTTGATAAAAATAGACGTGGTCTATGTCTTGCTTTTGGCTCATTTTCAGCGGCACTACTTACAGTAAGTGCCATCTCAGGTCTCCACTGGGGCCCCCCTTAGTTTAAAACTTTCAAAGTGCTACACATAATGGCTTTAAGATAAACATGAATATTGTAAAAAATAAACTTTTTGCTGCTGTTACATTGTGTACATCCAAGGTTTTATATCACTCCAGTTTGGTTATGATAATGGTCCATTATCATTGTCATTGTTCATTGTGTAGGATTTAGAACTGCAAAGCAACTACACCTGTACATAAAATCCTATATTATGCTTTCAGTATTATGGGGTGTCGTCAAGGTCCAATATCCTATGTTGCACAAGAAAACTAACATTTATTTTTTAGATGGCCGGAAGACAAGGTTGAGGTAAGGGGTAACCTGTAAATAGTTATGCAGTCTAAAACGTCAACTCTGACATTACTAAATCCTACACAATATACACTAAAGCTATACTAAAATATAAAATAAGGAAACAACTTATGTTTTTGGCATGTTTTCATACTTATCAAACATAATTAACTGATTATCAAAACATTGAATAATAGCTTTCAATCGCCTCAAGTTCTCAAATATTGCAACATAACAGCTTTCTTGGCCATAATTGATTTCCTCCTCATTGAAGGAGAGAGATATATAGATCATTATATGTATATTTTAATATAGCTTCAATTTTTACTAAAGATTTTCACATATGATAAAGGCGGACATTTTGAGTTCATTCTGGATCCCCCGAAACACCATAGGCTTCTGTTGGTTTGTCTTTCTTCTAGTTGGAGGGAACAGTGGTCAGTTATCTTCACTCATTAGATGTGCAAGCTCAGAACAGACTAAAAATAAAATAACATTCAAGACAATTCACCGTGATAGCCCAAGTCGATGGTACGAATGACTAAAGTGGTACAAGATTTTGGGGGAACACTTTCACAAGTCTGCAGTCTTCCTCCTCTTCCTTGTAGCAACTGATTTCCAAACCTTCTTGTCTGAAAGGCACTGCACCATTAGCCCCGCTTTCTCTCTCTCTCGCTCTCTTTCTGTCTCTCTGTCTTCTCTGCTCCCACGCCACTGTAATCCAATCAGAGCTGGTGGAAATTCACATGCATGCTTTCCAGAAGGGATGGGGGGAGGGTGGTGGGTGGATGGAGGAGTGTGGAGGAAGAGGATGATAAACCGAAGAGCAGGCATTTTGAGAGAACAGCTGTTGTCTGTCCGCCTTGGGAGTGCAAAACTAGTTCTGCATTGAATCAACAATAATTAAAAAAAAAACAGCATTCAATTGACATCAAGTAATCAATCTAACTTGTGATCATGAATCCTCTGTTCTTTCGCCAACACCTTCGCCATTGCTCCTTTGCCATTTTTAGCTACTTTCACTTTGCTCTCGACATTTCTCTATTTAGATTGAGGGCTAAGGGGAGCTGTGTGGACCTGTACACAGCAAGGATCACAATCACTTATGCCAAGTCTAGTCTTGTTTTGGAGTTGATTTCAAAGGGGACAAAGGGGAGTTATTCAGCTTATCCAGACTGGACTGCACAGGTTAAGAAAACTCCTGGATCCCAGTTTTGATGTTTAGACCCAGAGAGGTTTTCGTTCCATCCCTGATGATCAATGAGGAAGTCAAGAAGGGGCTGGCGCTGGCTGCCCACTGACCAATCGCTTCCAGAGGTCAGGGGTCAGAACAGCGCCACAGCTTATCAGGCCTGGCGGATGGAGAAGGGGTGACAAAGGTGGGTGGAGCTTCATCACAGAGCTCAATATCTTTGCTCTGATTTATTTTCACAATGCATGCTCAAGTCTTGGTCGGGACAACACAGAAGTTGGGGAGCAAAGTTCAGAAGTCCACAATCTGTAATCCTCCTGATACACACATCCAAAAGCCTTTAAGGTGGCAGTTGCCACAGTGTCACGTGACTATACTTTCTTCTGTGTTGTCGGCCATGTTGCATCGGTGATAAAGAGGTGTAACGGGGGAGGAGCTGGGGGAGGAGAGGTGTGCAAAACAGATGTATATGAGTGGAGAGGGTGTCACAAGGCCACAGCGGTGCATGGGTGTTTGAGCTTGCAGGGCAGCACTCCTCTGTTGAGCTGGTAGAACTCCACCAGGTGGATCAGGTCTGTGAACTTGGTGGCGCCATCGTCCAGGCTGAAGAAAACCTGACCGTCCTCTTCACACTACACACACATGCACAGGACAAACCAAGTTAGTTTCTCAGCTAAAAGCATTTCAAAGGACTTGGTAATATCATTACAATATTGTAAGCCTCCTCACAACATTGTAAAATTTTATAATTATAACAAAATAATTTAAGACAATAATATATGAATTAATATACAATTACAACAACTAAACAAAAAAATTGTCCCCTTAATGTTCTAAAACCATGTTATGTAGTAGCCCTTTTTAAAATGCAGATACAATCAAGAGATACTAGCTCTGATTACAGATTAAGATTACATACTTGCCCCATTTTTTAATAAAAGAAAAAGACAGCTAAATACAGCTGTTACACAGAGTTACATTTGATTTAAGTCATTTTACAAGTGACTGACCGGTAGGATTTGGAAGTGCTTTATTTTCTGGTGGTGGCACAGGGTGAGCACAAAAGCCTTGGGATTGCTCTGGCTGTCCCGCAACAGGAAAAGTCTGACAAAAAAGAATATTAATGATCACAAATGCAATCAGAATCTGATAACATGTACTGCTTATCCTTACCCATCTACTTGGCCTTGCTGCATGATCATTTTATGGGCATCTTCTCTCATTATGCGGCCATGAAACCACACCTGTGTTCTATGAATGACTGAAGGACATTTTTATGAGTAGTTAGTTTATTGTTTGTAATAAATATATGTTTTATTTGTCATCAAGTCAAGTCAAGCGTGATTACTACCTGTGCTCAAAGAAGATGGGTGCAGTGGGCTGGAACTGCCCAAAACATTCATACGCTGACCTCTTTTCTGTGCAGAAAAAATGCATCACTATCAATCAAAGCTTGATGTCCCGTGACACCTTTGCAGTCAGATGATAAAGTAAAATGTAATATGATAACAGTGAACTCCAGGAGCATATGATATTGTGATGGTTTTGTCTGATGTGAGCACATAGTACACAGGATGTAGAAACTACTCCTTACTCTCCAGGTCTGTCCTTCCTCCAGGGCGGCGCTCTGAGCCTCCACGGGATTCTCGATGACGCGGCCTGTGCGCCCGGAAAAGTCCATGGCGACCAGAGAGTTCTCGGACACACTGCGCTGTTAGGATACGTGGCACACAGATGGATGGGGGTGGGGGAGGGGAGTTGCAGGGTTTGGCCAAGAAAGAGAAGGGGGGTGGGGGGTGGTAGACAAAGGTCAGAGGTCAAACAAGCCAGACACACTCACTGGGGCATGACAAATCCTGTCTCCACAGCCCACTTCAATCAAACCACATAGTGCATGCTGTTCTGGCTTTTTTTAGTCTCCTGCACAAATCAGTTGACTATTATAAAATATACATTTGACTCAGACACTATTGCTTTTGAACAACCAGATTAAGCCTTTGTATGTAAGATTAAATATGTTAATGAATAAAGTAAGATAAAATATGATTAAATATGATTGCACTGTTTGCATGCCTGTTGTTGCTTGGACCACAGCAGCCACGAGTTTTGTACTTCAAGTTAAAAAAAAAAGGTAAGGTAAAAGCCCTTAACAGGACTCCATATAGTTTGACTTAAAACGGCCATTAAATGTTTATTTACATATTGGTACATCACCATATGTTAAGTCTAAATATAGACTTGCTGAACAGAATGTTCCAGAGGATTGCGACTTGTTTTAATTCACTGTCATTCTAAGCAAGCTTATAACACCTTAACCATAGCCCCAAGCTATGAGGTGATTAGTCTGGGTCAGACATGTGCTGCATATTAATACAACAGACATGCAAACATAAAGGATGCATGCATGTATGACTACTTTAGCCAAATATTAACCAGATAAAATGTTTTGCGTAGGAGGTATTTTTGCTGCAAATACTGTTTAAATGAGTAGAATGACCTAAATCTGTCTCATAAGCCTTTTACTACAGAACATAATTAACCTCATTAAGCAAAGGTCATCTACAGCGGTGATCATGTGAATGGGAGTTCATCTTGGATTTGACTAAATTGATTGATGGCGAATAAAAAAGTGATCAGGTTTGACATGAGAATAGTAATCAATCCACTAGTTGATTGAGTAAACCGGTTCCTTGGCTTATCTCAGCTAATTACTACATCCATCTTAACAGCAGGATAGGGGCCTCTGATTGCAGTTTTAAGTAGGTGATTTTAGAGAGCAGCTCCTCACCACAGGCGCTGAGAAATGGGAGTGGGCATGCTTCCTTTGCTGTGGCAGGCTGTAGTTCTGATAGAGGACGATGCCATACTGTGAAGAGACAAAAAGACATGATTACTCAACTCAAAATTACACAATAAATCTACAACAGAACAAAACATCTGCCCTATAGCGCTTCGTGATCAACATAGATTTAAAAATGCCAATTAGAAGTCCTTTTTGAAATAATAAGTATACCATTAGAAAACTTCTCATTCATTTTTGTTTTAAATTGTATAGCAACTCTCCTAATTTTTTATCAATCTGAACCCATGGACGAGGGCATGCGTCTGTTGAACAGTTTTTTGTTTGGACGATAAATAGCATTTGCTCAATACCAAGATAAGCCAGTATCATGACACTTGGAATTTGGTACACATTTGGTACATTTGGTACAATTTTGGTACCTCACTGTTATATTACATATGTTGAATTGAATCATCAACATTCCACATCGTAAGTAAAACCGGTCAAATTTGGTATGTACTGAAGAAACATGAACCAGGACTTCCAGA
Source organism: Scartelaos histophorus (assembly GCA_000787155.1). Taxonomy (NCBI): domain Eukaryota; kingdom Metazoa; phylum Chordata; class Actinopteri; order Gobiiformes; family Gobiidae; genus Scartelaos; species Scartelaos histophorus. Next base: position 61,344 of record KN510478.1, read on the forward strand.
AAATATTATGCATGATAAGTCTAGCTCACAGTAGTACCTTGAGTAGTCTGAAGGCAGTCATCCAGCAGGTCCGGCTCTGCTCGTCCTCGGCACACAGCATCTTCAGTTCTTTACAGTCACTTCTCACTTTACTGGGCTGTCAACCAAGCAGCAGACACAGTGGGAGATCAGATTAATGAGCAAACACGGCCATCGCTGAAAGGTACAGAGACACGTTCAAGCCATTTGCGAAGCTAGACCAAGATACTAATGAACCGGTGGACGTGTGGTGCTGCAGAGCCTCTAATCTTCCGTCATTTTATCACAGTTACAACATTTCAAGGTTAATGACGGGGTATTTGGTGATGCCCTATTAGCATTTATGGGGCTCATTTATCTTTCATTATGGCAAGGTCATTAGCATAAATAAAAACACACAAGCTAGTAGTTGACTAAAGAAATTATTGGCCAACTACAGACATGCCTATACATCGATAAGTTAGCTAAAGGTCAGCATGGCATGGTGGCATGGACAGAAGTTCTCAGAATCATTACAACTCAAAAAGCAAATTAATCTGTCTTGTCACCCTTAAAACTCCAGCTAATTCACTAACATCTATATGAATACTTAATTTCAAAATAAAATAATTAGTTGCCCTCCTGTGGGCTCACCACCTGCAGAGGGGTTCATATGATCTGGGTCTGGTGCATAGAGTAATGGGCAGTGTGCTGCCCCCACGACCCAGCTGGATTATGCGGGAGAAGATGGATGGATGGATGGATGGATAATTAGTTGCTGGTGCAATTTTTTTTATTAAATTGAGTAAGGGACATGACTAAAGGACTACAGCCATTCTGATAGATCAGTGCATAGGTATCACTGACAGCAGAGCGATCACCAGTCACAGAGCTAAAATCCCTGACCCTAGCTGCACAGTCACCCCACTGACAACCTGCAAGCTGGAGACACACAGAGGTGAGAAGGTTAGGCAAACTAGATTTGCTGTACCATCCAGGCTTATCCCAGTGAGCTTATCCCCGATCAGCAGGTGACCCACCACAGATAACTGCTGGCCTGGGTCCCATAGTGCTGAGTGCGAGTCAGAGCCCCCACTGGGTCGTTTTAACCACATAGCTTTGGCAGACACCTGTTACAACGTGCTTTTGCCAGAGATGTGGTAACATCACATATGTGGTTTGTAAGAGACCTCATGTATAGCCCATTACGATTTACTTTATTACTTGAGTTCAATTACTACAGTTTTTATATGTACTCATTTGTGCCATGCCATATTGTAGTTGGTAACTCCACTTATGGCCTTTGTTAAATAAAAAAAACATTATTATTCATATTATTCACGCTATTCAGCAAAAAAACTATAAATTAGTCTTTGCTCTATGTTGGAGTCTCCAACCTGTAGCTCGGGAGCTACCAGTAGCTCTCCATCCCCCTTTCAAATAGCTCGGCCAAGGGATTTCAGAATTCCACCACTGTGGTGATTAACCAAAGTTTTGTTAATTACATGTCTATTATCGCTGTAAATGAATCATTTTAAAGCCCAACTTTGTGCACTCATAAATGGACAATGTTTTTTGTTTTAAAAGGCATCTAACTGTACCCAAAGGCTTTCCCTCTGAATAGCTCTCTGGCATTTTTGTTTTGTAAAGGTAGCTCACCGCAGGAAAAAGTCTGCTCTATGTTGTGATAAGGAATAGATTTCTCCACTTTATTTAAATTCAATTTTTTTCATGCAAACTTATTTTTGCTCCAGTACAGACACAAAATGAGACTTGTGCATGTTGTTTGCAAACAAATATGTATCACTGGTGCAAAAAAAATTAGGTGTAGTGCCCTTAACAGGACTCCCTATAGTTTGACTTAAAACAGCCACTTGCTTTTACCTTGATGCAGAACTGGTACTCTGTGGGGGCATTGTGAAGTTTTCGTCCCGTGATGGTGGAGAAGATGTTACTTTCATCTAAATCAGACAGTAGCTGCAGATGCCTTGGCTCCTATTGGTTTGACAGAGGCACAGGTTAGATGTATGCACAAAATGACTGAACCACCTCAAAATAAGCAGTGAATCTGTACCTTGGATGTTCCTTTTGTGGAGTAATAAAGCCCAGAGCGCCGCAGGAACATGTAGAGCTTCTTCCAGGACTTACGGCCCGGTTCCTTCACATATAAATAGCCTTGGATTTCCGGACAGCTGCTAGAGTTTAGGAAATTCTGCAAGAAGAAAATGTAACAAACTGTAGCCAGGCACTGAAAAGTAATCATGTTAACATTTACAACATGACTTTAAAAACATAATACTTGGCTTTGTAACTGAGCTACCCACATATGCTAAAATAAAACTTAATTCTTTCAACAGTAGGATTCTACTGTTGAAAGGAGGAAGATGATACAATAGTATAATAATAATAATAATAATA